>JAFFST010046624.1:104679-117211 GCA_022414735.1 Noturus placidus | reverse complement strand
CAGCAACAAGCCTAGGAATGATGAAATTTGGGGATGCCTCAATACCATTTTTAGGCCAAGTATGAGTAGGATTGCATGTTTTTTGACATTTGTCACCACCAAATCTGATACTGATACTGAACAGGGGCGTTAGCTGGACTATTAAACATCAGGGGCTGAGCCCAGATTCTTCTCCATCAAAAAACGTCGTAAAACATACTTCTAAATAGACTGTTTCTATGCATTTTTTCCCCTACCATGTGACGGCTAATTGCTTAAAAAATGGGAAAATTTGGCAAAAAGTTGGATTTATCATAAAGCTTACCTTGGGTATTATCACGGTTTTCAGGAATACCAGACCCATAAAATATAAACTTTTTGGCTATTTAACATGAGACTAGGCTAGTTTGGTGTCACTAGGCAAGAAGAGGCACAACTAAGCTATCACTGCATGGGTTTAGATGCTACAGTGGCATGCAAACTGTTTTAGCTGTCCTTATGCTTTGCTCATATCATGTTCATGTAATTTGGAACTCCTACAGACATTTACACACCTTGTTTTTCTGCTCAGCACCAGAGGATCTTAGTCTTTCAGTTTTTTAGTCTTTTAGTCTTTTACTGATAAAAAAAGGTGTATATTCATATTCTCGTCACATTAACTGGTTGTGTGAGCTAGCATTTGGCAGAATTGATACCTTTCAGCCAATAAGACATGAGCACTTCAAGTTCAAGTTCAAGTGGTGTTATTTTAATTTCAACCATATACATATACAGCTGGTACAATTCTCAATGAAATGAAACAACGTTCCATAACATAAAAATACAAGCTAACCACATGAGACGACACAGTGTACGTGCACTTGCACAGTGCATGTGCAAATGTGTGCTAACACCACTGGGCAGTACAATACTAATAAAACAGGAAGTATGTATTTTCCTGTAAATCGTGTCTTGTCTGTGTTCATTGAAGATAAAATACAACACTCCATCCACTGAAGATACAAAATTACAACACTGCAGTCTTCTTTTACTGACATTCACTAATATAGTGACAAACCATTCCTAGTGGAGAATTATTCGAGGTTAAAGAAAAAAATCTTCAGTGCAACAGCCCCGAATACCCAGGCCAGGTTACGCCCTCGATACTGACATGACTAATCTATTTAGTATTAAACAATCAGAGGCGTCATAGAGCATTTTATTTAGTACTGTTTATATTAGGCTATGGTGTGTTGCTATCAATGACCTCCTCATACTGGGTTTTAATGTTTAACATGTTATGGCTTTTAAACAGTAGCTGTAACAGGAAGGCCAAACTGAGCGTTCAGAGCAGTGAGCACAAGGTGCTGTGAATTGCAACTTGACATGGGAGCACAGTGATGACTCGAAGCAGGCATTTCTCAGTGCTCAAAGTGTTCAGTTCTTGCAGAACTGAAGTGACTGCTCTCTTGTGTGACGGTTTCTCTGTACGCTCACTTTACTGCATTGATTTTCAAGGACCATCTGTACGCTCAGGTTTCCTGCCCTTGCGGTCTCTAGTAAAGATACTGTTTAAAATGCTACAAGATGTTGTATCAGGTTAATTGTATTGTATTGTCGGAAGATGCTGTAGTTTTCTTGATATTTTTGCAAAGCACAGTTTGCTGTGTACTTTGCTTTGCTTCTATCATAATCCAGATACCTCTACTTTCTGTCATCTGTTCACTGGTGTGACAGCGTACAATAGGCTTAGTATCTGTCACATAATGTCATGTGGTGTCAGATGTTGGTATCGGAGCATTTTTATGAGTATCTGTATGAGTAAATGAGCACAGAATCAGACCGATACCTATTCAGTCCATAAGGGATTTTTTGTGATTGTTGCAGTCAAAAATGTTTGATTTTGCTGCACCTTTTTCCAAACTGGCAGAGTCTTTTGTTCTTTATTTGTGGAAACTACTTGAATTGGCAAAATTGCAATTACGTGAAATTGGTTTACATGGTCTTTTGCTGTGATGTTTGTTGGTAAATGAGACCTTTTCATTGTACTCATATTCAACGCATGTGAATCGAAGAGGGCTTTGGCTGACTGAGCAGTGTGATGATGTCACATGATGCGTCTTGACCCAAATCTGCAGAAAATCTGCTGTAATTTTGACAAATTTGAATCTCATGTACATATTGCATATACAATTTTCTTGATTTTGCATTCATTTCTACGATCACAAAACTGCTAAAACCTGGAGGGACAGCCTAATACTAGTATAAATATCAACACATCCCTAATATATAGTTCTGAGTATATTCGATTTTCTTGAACTAAAATATGTTTCCTGTTTGCAACACTTTAAAATCTGGTTACTCCTACAAGTGAAATAGCAGAAAACTGCATTTTAACTGTGGTGCAGCTGCATCATGGACATTTTCAAACTGAGCTAATATTCATTGATAATGTTCTTTCCGCTATTGCACATAGCTAACAACTTGATCAAAGCCTGACATTCACTATATGAGAAAATCACACTTAACTAGAAAGATTTTAGACATCTCTGAACATGATATTTGAAGAAAGATAGCATAGGCAAGATTAAAGCTAACATAACAAATTAGCAACATTTCCATTTGGGCTGCCCCCTTATAGTCGATCAAACATTAGTCGATGAGAAGACACTTGGTCGCCAAATTTTGATCGGTCGGTTGGTCGGGAAAAAAAAAAAAACTCCACAGGAAGTGGTGAAGTCCATGATCATTAACACGGCTGGTCCATGTGGTAATTATGTTGGTTAGGAAATCCAAACTGTGGGATCATTTCGAGAGGGTAAAGGTGAAATGCAAATTCTGCAGGCAAAAGTTCGCCTATCATTGATCGACCACAAACATGGCTTATCATTTGAAACATATAAGCAGTAGCCTAACATTAGCCACTTTACATTGACACTCACTCTAACTTTAATGTTAACCGAGTAGGGAAGGGCGATATGGACTTTTTATGATATTGTCTGGTATTTATTGTTATAATGATATGAATATAGTACCATACACCACTGTTTTTATCTACAAGTGATAACTGTGATCTTAAGAGCCTCAGAAAGACAAACATTGATCTATAAATAAAACTGATTTTCTGTAAGCAAACCAGTTCCAGATTGTAGAGGTAGCCCCTCGTTTAGCGATAAACTCCTCCTCAGCTTCATGTCCGCCTTCTGCCATACTTGTTTTCTCTATATAGGCGCATATACTGTGGAGATGATGAGTCAGCATCGTCAACTTCATCTCTGCAGCCAATACTGACTCAGTATCTTAAGCGTGCGACTAGTTGATTTATGGCTTAAATGAACGACTGCCAGTCGACTAGGAAAGTCTTTGGTCAATGGCAGCCCTAACTTCTATTTTGCTTTCGTAAAAGTTGAGGTGCTGAAGTAAAAGGACATGTTATTACATGTATTTTTTGGCTGTTTGCCAGAATTCAGCCACAGCAACAACAAATGGGTTTTTCCAGATCGCTACATATATATATACATTTACATTTATTCATTTAGCAGACGCTTTTATCCAAAGCGACTTACAAATGAGTGCACACTCATACACCAATGGTAGCAGAGCTGCCATGCAAGGTGCTGGATTCGAACCACGAACTTCACGATTAGTGGATTAGTGACAACCCGCTCTACCCACTGAGCCACAGCCACCCCAGATGGCTTATAGGTAATAAGAAAATCATGATTACATAAATGATCATGGTAAAGATTAATAAATGGCACTTCAGTGTAGGGGTGTTAAATGCAAACAAACAAACAAAAATAAAAAAAACCTCAAAAAATTATTCCTCGAGTTCTGTCTTTCTGACAGGGTTACATTTGCAGAACTATATTATAAGGTTTTACATACATTAGCGCCTTTGAGGATTTCTTCAGAGGGACAAAGCAAAGAACTTTTGAACATTGACTGATATTAGCACTATGTATGTTTTTCTTGTACAATGACGATCGTTCAGTGGACCTCATTTGAAGTTATATATTTTGCTACACAGCAAAAAATAATACAAGTTGTTTATATTCGACATTCTCTGGAAATCAAGCATGCATGATTATTCAGAGCAGAGTCAGGGTCACAGGAAAGTAAACACTGATTACAGGCGTTTGGGAGTTGCCGTTCTTTGCTTCTGCAATGCTGAATGGATCTGTTTTTTCTCCATGGTTTAGCAGAATGTAGTGGTCAGTGATAGACCTGCTGAGCTTGTAGACCGGCCTGAACGTGCACGTATGTTTGTGTGTGTGTAAGTGTGTGTTACAACTATATAATCACAAGAAGGCGAGGCAAATCAAATTCTTCCTTCTTTTACTTCCTCTGTTCCACTATTCATTAGTTTAATTCAATTTCATCTGTGCCGAATAACAAATGGCCTTTGTCATTGAGCATATTCAGGAGTTCATATGTGGGCCAGTGGGATACATGTTATCAATAGTATAATAAAGATACACAGGCTTCAGATGAGGTAGTAATTAGATTTCAGCTGATAAAGTAAAATTGCTTCCTTAGTGTGACATTGATAAAAGGCCATGCACAAGCACCCATTAAGTTATTTCCTTTCCAGAAATGGGCTCTCTCTCTCTCTCTCTCTCTCTCTCTCTCTCTCTGTATGTAATTAAACAACAATGCACTGGTGCTGGTAATTGACCGTGGGTGGAGAGTGGGGTCTAGGGTTCACTTTAGTCAGCAAGTACTTTTCAACTTTGGCTAATTAGGTCTCAAGGATATTTAGTGTATGTGTGTGGCATAGGTGACTTCCCTGATCACATTTCCTCTTGAAAGCCCCATGAGCATATTTTTCTATACATGTTCAGTGCTTGTTGCAGTGTTTATGATTCTGGCAATTTAGACGTCAGCCAACTTTATAACCACACTACTTAAGAGTTTGCCTCCAACAAGGTCATGATAATTCTAAAATGTTTATTCTAATTAGCATTGTTGTTGTAAAGAGTGTTGCTGTCATGTACGTTGTTTAAGAAAAACTCCACCCTGAAATACATTAAATATGTTTACATTGAGGTATTGGTGATGTGCTTGCTGCTGTTTTGTTGGTTGATGCTGTAGTTTTGTTGTTCCTGATAAGTTATTGACTGTCTATCTTGGTGACATCACAGGTGGATTTTGCTATTGCAGTTACAGTGTTGTTTAATAGGAGATAAACAATTCCAGTGATCCAAAACATAAGGTATACCACTCAGGATTTGCTATTAGATCCTAATCAAACAAACAAACAAACAAACAAACAAACAAACAAACAAACAAACAAACAAACACCAACAACAAGAACTTCTTTGCTGACTCATCATTTTCCATTGATGTTCAATGTCATAGTAAGGAGAAATCCAATGTAGGTATAGTGGAGATAACATACACTGACACAAAGTTCCAGAAAGCTTTGGAACTAGTTAACTCAGGTAGTTAGCTATCTACAAGATGACAGGCATGATAGCATTGACAGCGTATTAGCGTGAAAGTTGATGCTTTGGAAGGTGTTTGAGCAGAGTGGACAGATTAGGATATAAGAGAGCTGGACAGACTGGCAGAGATGAAGTGAAGGATAAATCCCTCTGGCACCACTATCAGAGAGCAGTTGAACGGCATTGTGGGTAAAGTTGGAAACAGGTACCCAAAGTGAAAATAGACTAATTGAAGATCGTTTTTATGTATCGATATGCAAGTCAACCAGGGTGGATTTTTCCTTTAATGAGACATATTTTTCCATAAGACATATACTGTCTTAATGTTTAAATGTGTGTCCATATTCCTTCCAAAAGTATATTCAGCAAAAAAAGGAAACGTGCGCTCACATTCGACTGCTAATATTTGTATTAACATAAAAAGATTCAACAACTGAGACATAAACTGAACAAGTTTCACAGAGAACCGAAATGGAATAATGAATCCCTGAACAAAAAGGGGGTCAATATCAGAAGTAACAGTCAGTATCTGCTGTCTCCACCAGCTGCTTTAGGTACTTCAGTACATCTCATCCTCATGGACCGCAGCAGATTTATCAGTTCTTGCTGTGAGATGTTTCTCACAAAGTTCTCAATCACGTCTGGGGGTACACATGTTACATGTAATTTTCCACTGCAAGGACGATCCGCTGTCCTTCCTGTCTCCCCGTAGCACTGTCTTAGGGGAGATTCTTACATTACAGACATTGCAGTTTATTGCTCTGGCCACATCTGCAGTCCTCATGCCTCCCTGCAGCAGGTCTATGGCATGTTCACGCAGGTGAGCAGGAACTCTAGGCATCTTTCTTCTGGTGTTTTTCAGAGTCAGTAGAAAGTTCTATTTAGTGTCCTAAGTTATTGTAACTGTGACCTTAATCACCTATCGCCTGTAAACTGTTCGTGTCTTAAGGACTGTTCCACAGATGCATGTGCAATAATCGTTTATGGTTTATTGAACAAGCATGAAAAACATCATTTAAACCCTTTCCATTAAAGATCTGTAAAGCTTATTTGGATTTCCAAAATTATCTTTAAAATACAGGCTCCTGACAAGGGGACATTTCTTTTATTTTTCTGAGAATAATACCATAGTCTTTATAATCTTAACAATTTGGGTGAAAGATATTCACGCTACCATTTTATGAAGATCCTGGTGCTACGTCAGTTTTAGAGAACTATCCTTCCTGTTGCGTTACGATTTACAACTGGGAATTTAAATGCTCAGAATTCAATCAGCTTTTCCTTCAAGATGTTTGGTTGGAGTGCAAGAACATTATGTTGCCAGGCTGATTGATGACCTGCTCACCAGCTGCAGCACTGGCATCCTGTTGTAGTGCTTCTCTGGCACACAGGGAGATTTCTGAAAGTGTTTGGGCTCTCAATTGAATTGTAGCATAAAACAGCAAACACAGATTGTATTTCTTCGCCTTTATATTCCACCCTAAAGAGTAGAATCTGGGCTCCTGTTAATAACTGTTTGAGAGAAATCATTTGAAAGTTGTAATAGATTATATATGCAAAAGTTGCAAGAGTTTATGCATGCAATGGATGTAATAGGTTATAAATGGTAATGGGAAATGGCATGAATGGTAAAATTTGACAGCAATTTATATCTACACCAATGACTTCAGGTCAGAATCCACTTTTTAGAGTCATCACTGCTTTGTACATACATGATTAAAATTTCTTTCCCCATAATGATCAAATCTTCTGGTCAAATTCCAAGCCTCTGGCCCAGACCACAAAGATCAAAATCAGTCCCATATGCAGCATCGGGATGAATTCCATCTTTCATGAGCACAGACGGTAGTTATGTGTCATTAATATGCCCTCAGGATTTTCAGTGTTGTTACTCTACTGCAGCCTGCAGAAGAATTGATTTTCATTTCTTGATGGTTCATAATTTAAGTTTCATTACACAAAATAATCACACCTTCAGGGTTCTACTGGATCTCCTTATACTGGACACATTAATATTTGCAATGATAATACTTTTCATTGCAAATTGCCCTATATTAATTAACCATGAATACACCATACAAATACACCATATCAAATGAACATGAATGTTATTTGATAATTAATCTCACTGAGCGTGAATGTATTTTGTTTTTTACATACAAAAAAATTGAAAGGAACAACTGATAACTCAATTCTTTTAAAATAAATGCTGTTTTTTTTTTTTTATTATTTAAGCATTTACACACAAATTTAGTAAAGCAGCAAATGACACTGGAGATATTTGATAGCCACATGTTTGTAATTTGTATGGTGAAGTATCTTTGTTTTGGGGGATTTTTCCACAGTCTGCTAACATTTAGAACAGACAAAGAGAGGGAGAGTCGATGACACTGAAACACACAAATGATGGACAAGAAAAGTGGTAAGAATAACTGTTTTTGAAAGTATATTATAAATTTAATTACCTAATTAGAATTCATTGCTCACAGCTTATGGGTTGACATTCATCCAGTTCACAATCTAAATATACTAAAGGCTGTATTTGTGTTTTAGCAAATGGCTTTTCCACCAAGGCTTCTGAGAGTGGAGGACAGAGGAAACAGCTGCCATATTCTGTGGAGACACCCTACGGCTTTCACCTGGATCTGGACTTCTTAAAATATGTGGATGACATTGAGAAGGGTAATACCATCAAGAGAGTGCATATACAGAGAAAGAACAGGGGGCCAAAATATAGTACACTGCCACGCAATTTCAGCCTTCCTGGACATGGTGCAAGACCTGCAGCCAAAGACACATGGTCCAACACATCCACCCTGGGATCCAAGCCCAAGTCACGCGTTACTGAGGTCCAACAACTTTATGATTTCAGGACCAGCAATGACAATTCTGGCAGCAGCAGTAGCAGCCAAAGCACCCCTGCTGGTCAATCAAATGTGCAAGGTAGCAGCTACCTCTCTTCCACCAAAACTGTGGATCAGGTCCAAATTCATGCTTCCCAAGACCAACAGGCTTCACTGAGCCTTAATGTGAGGCCTCATTTGTTTCGGGCATCCAGCATGCCTATTAATGTCCCACACAGGAAAGCTTCAGACTCTACCGATGATCAGAGCTCTCAATCACAGAATGGCTCGACTGAAAAACTATTTTGCCCTGTGGATGGTAGTGACAGGAGAGGGAGTATACCTCAAGACAGGGCCAGCCTGCATCAACAGATAACCACAGCACTGAAACGGGTGCGCGAGCTGGAGGAGCAGGTCAGAACGATCCCTGAGCTAAAGGCTCAGATTTGTTCCCTAAGAGAAGAGAGGGAACAACTGCTTCAGAGAATTCATACACAGTCTCAGGTAAAGAGTCTGCTAGAGAAAGAGCCAAGTGAAAAAACCCCTCCAGAATCTCAAGAAAATACTAACCTTCCTTCAGCAACAAAACAGCAAGAAGCTCCATCCCTTTCCCAGGTTACTGTGAGCGTCAGTCATTCTAAAATTCCAGAGTCAACTGTAGACGAGCCAGCCGAGAAACTTGAAGGGCCATCAACTTACACAGTTTTGGGTGAAAGACCAGCTCGAGGTGTGGTCTCTGTTCCAGTGATAGTCATTGAAAAAGCTGAAAGTCCAACCGATTCAGAAGACTCCGAGAGAATGTTGGAAGAATCTGAGCATGAGACTGAAGTATCTGAACCGGTTTTGGAAGAAGGATTAGACGAACAGGGGGGAAAGCCAGAGACTTCATTAAAAGATCAAGAGCCTGCCATAAAAGTAGGGATTTCAGAAGAAAAAGGAGATCTTTCTGAAGGCACAGTGTCCCAAGATGAACCTGAAAAAACTGAAACAGTTGATCAGTCTGTTGTAGAAAAGAAAAAACAAGCCTCCACAATAAATGAACAATATGTTGTCACCATCCAAGAACTCCAAGAAAAAGTCAAAACATTGGAGGAAAGATTAAGGCAGGTCAGCTGTGATCTGGAAATGACAAACTCCTTACTGAGATTACAGATGGAGGACAATCGACAAAAGGATGTAACAATTCAGGAGTTAAGTGAAAAGGTAAAAGAACACATTGCAGACAGTGTAGAGCAAGAGTTGATGGTTCCACTAGAGTCTGAGCCACTTCCACAACATGTTATTATGTGCGATGCATCAGTCAACACTGACAGCAAGCATGTATTAGAAAAAGCAGTCCTAACAGATATTGACCTTAAACCTATTGACAGTATAAAAGAACCAGACCTAATGTGCTGTAGTACTCAAACAAATATAGCTGAGATGCGAGAAATAGAGGTGTTAGCACAGGTGGTGACATATGAAAAAGTTGTGGGTGTTGAAATTGTTACATGTGACCAGGCAGTTGAAACAGATGTGTGTGAAAATAGTTTGGAGACCAAAGAAAGAAAAGAGCTTGAAGCTGCAGATGAAAGATACAGTGTAGATAGAGATGATTTAGACAAAGAGAAAATGAGTGAAAGCATGATCACTGAGAGTGATGTGGCTGAAGAGTATGTTATAGTAGAAAATACTGAAGGGTATTTGTTTGGGACAGTACCCAAGGATAATGCAAATATCAAGCCCTTGGCTATGGAAAATGAATTGGTGGAGAATGTTGAAACTGTGGTAATAGAAACCACAATATCGGACACAAGCACAGATGAACCATTACAGAAAGACCAAAAGCAACCACAAGGACAAGAAATTCAGCCTCAACCTCAGAGGCCCCCTGAAGCTTCAGCATCACCGGCAGCCATAGGCCAGGTTGTCACTCGGATCCAAGGTCTTCTCAATGAACAGTGGGCCAGCCTGGGGAGTGGGAGCCAGGAACCAAAAGGAGAGGGCTCACAGAAACAGCCAGTGTCCAAGATCAGCTCCATCCAGAGTCACCTTCGAGGCTCACTTAGTGCCCTTTCAGCCTTCTATTCTCCTGTTCAAAAAGGAGATGCAGCAAAGCAGTCAGGTATAGTCCCATTACATTAGTCACACGTGTACATGCTAGACACACTGGTGTTGAAAGTAGTAATGGCCACTTTCCTTTTAGCTGGTGCAATACCGCTGTACTTGAACATTTATAGACTCTTACAGATGATTTTACATTTACATTACATTCATTCATTTAGCAGACGCTTTTATCCAAAGCGACTTACAGATGAGACACACACACTAATGGTAACAGAGCTGCATGCAAGGTGCTAGCTTGCCATCGGGGGCAATTTAGGATTCAGTGTCTTGCCCAAGGACACTTCGGCATGGGATCACCCGGGCCGGGATTTGAACCACCAACCCTACGATTAGTGGATTAGTGGACAATCGGCTCTACCCACTGAGACACAGCCGCCCTAATTATTATTATTATTATTATTATTATTGTGAATTATTTTGTAGCCTTTGGTTTCAAACAGTGCTATTATAAATAAAGGTGTACCTACTTTACTTACTAGTTTACTATATTATTGTGCTGCGGTCATTAGAAGGTCAGTAGAAGTTTTAGACTCAGTGGGAGACCTGTACACTTTGAGAACCACAGCAGGAAACACACTCAGATCAGTTATTACACTCACTCTTGTTAATATTTTAGGCTTAAAGTTAATATTCTGCACCTGGTTTCATCATTAAATTTAAAAAAAGAAAAAAAAGAAAGAAAGGGAGGGGCTTCTAATAAGTGTTTGTGGTGAAAGAACATCAGCAACATGTTCATGCTTTGTGTGCAAAGTATCCAAAGTAGCTTACAAACCCCCACTGCTCAACCCTTAACCACTCAGAATCTGAAACATGTGGTAAACATGACCCATGCTTCATATAAAACATAGATTTACTTTAACCCAATTCTTGTCCTAGAGTACCCCTTGTTCTACACATTTGAATATTTTCCAGCAGTGGCTCATAATAATATATTTTAAAGGTGCAGGAGAACACTTGCAATAACAAATCTATAAAGCTAATTGGGGGAGTGATTGCACTGCCCCATTACTAGTGACCAAATCAATGGAACATCAGCTTAAATCCATCCATCCATCCATCCATTTTCTATACCGCTTATCCTACAGGGTCATGGGCAACCTAGAGCCTATCCCAGGGAGCATCGGTGGGGTACACCCTGGACAGGGTGCCAATCATATACACATTCACACACCCATTCATATACTATGGACACTTTGGACATGCCAATCAGCCTACCAGGCATGTCTTTGGACTGGGGAGGAAACCGGAGTACCCGGAGGAAACCCCTGCAGCACGGGGAGAACATGCAAACTCCGCACACACAGGAAAGTGTTAGGAATCGAACCATCAACTCTGGAGGTGTGAGATGAACATGCAAACCACTTAGCCACTGTGCGCCCCAGCTTATATCCCTCAAATATAATAATAAAAAAAAAATCATTGATCACTCAAAATAAGAAATTCGTATTACAACTGAATGAAAAATGTATGAAGTTTTGAATGGGAACTTTATTCAGATTTGTTGAATGGCTGACACAATATATATGGACCAGGTTTAGGAAACTGTGCTTTAACCTGTCTTAACCTATACTTGCTTCAGTTAAGGTACAAATTGAACTCTCCTGAGCAAGCATGTAATAGTATAGTGTGGCAAATATCAGGATTTAGTGACTATTATTGTGAACTCACTGAATTTTTAGACTGGTCATTTTAGACTGCTTATAAAAAGGTACCCATATACTGTATTGTCCTAAACTATTGTATAATTGCAATTTCTCCCCATTTGGTCATTTGCCATTTCTTACCAATTTGCTAGCTTTCTCCATATCATATGAGAGCTACCAACCAGGGAGGGTGAAGGCTAGCACGTGCTTCCTCTGAGACACATAAAGCCATCTAGTGCATCTTTTCGAAGTGCTGCTCATGCTACATCATATGGCAACTGAACACATTTGGAGGAAAGCAAATTTTTACCTTTATTAAAAATAATAAAGAATATATTCCTTGAAGGGGCGCACGGTGGCTTAGTGGTTAGCACGTTCGTCTCACAGCTCCAGGGTCCGGGGTTTGAGTCCCGCCAGGGCCATGTGTGTGCGGAGTTTGCATGTTCTCCCCGTGTGTCGGGGGTTTCCTCCGGGTACTCCAGTTTCCTCCCCCAGTCCAAAGACATGTATGTTAGGCTGATTGGCGTGTCTAAAG
>JAFFST010046624.1:90473-104659 GCA_022414735.1 Noturus placidus | reverse complement strand
GTGTGTGTGTGTGTATGTGTGTGTATGTGTGTATGTGTGTGTTTGTATGTGTGTGTGTGTGTATGTATATGTGTGTGTGTATGTGTGTATGAATGTGTGTGTGTATGTGATTGTGCCCTGCGATGGACTGGCACCCTGTCCAGGGTGTACCCCGCCTTGTGCCCTATGCTCCCTGGGATAGGCTCCAGGTTCCCCCGTGACCCTGAAAAGGAGTAAGCGGTTGAAGATGGATGGATGGATGGATATTCCTTGAAGTTTATTTTTTCTCATTATGCCCAATGTCTGTAGATGGTACATACCATGTCTTCAGAAAGATGTTAAGCTGTTGAAGATTGTTATTTCTCATTGCTTAGTCATACAGAACATTTAACCATTATGAGGTTGATACTACAGTATTTCTTATTGTCGATATTTATTGTTTACCTACTGTAAATACTATGCATTTCAGCATTATTTGGGAGAATATGTTTTTTTTAAGGCAACATAAATGTATGTCACTGGTGTTCTCATAATATTGGCATAAGCTTGCATGCATGCAGCCATAGTCAAGCTATCAGCCTCGCACATTTACAATTATGTTCTCCTAAGTGAACAGAATATCAATTTAATGAAATCATTTTTGTCTTAAAGTGGTGTGATGGGAATCTTAAATGTGCAGGTGTACAGACATAACAAGCCCCCAAACAACTGCAAGATTTATGGTTATGTAAAAGTTTTATTTGGTTATGTATGTTTATATGTGGGTTTTTCTCTGAAAGGTAGGCTAATGCCTATTCCAAACTGACCCTACAGAATGCTCAAAGACAACCACAATTAAATTTCTTTTTTAGTCATGTCCATAGGGCCTGTGACAAGCACCCATCCTACAATTCTACACTCAGATTTTGTAAAATCCATCTTCTCCAAAGACACAAATCGTATTTCTTATTGCAGTGATATAACAAAAAGTGTTTTAGTTGGGTTGTTTTTCAATACAACTTCACATTGACCACTCTCTCCCTTCCCAGGCCTCAAATCTATCATGAAGAAGAATGACTGTCCTGACAAGCAGAGGGCTGCAGGAGCCAAGAAAAACCTGAAATTTGTTGGCGTAAATGGAGGGTAAGTTTATTTATTTTATTTATTTTTTTACATTTTTGCCATGCTCTGCATTTAGAAACAATTAAAATTTTCATCATCATTGTAATGGCTCACAGTAGTGGTACACCATTAATTTTACAAATAATTGAACATACATTTTTGCACTACTGCGATACTCATTATTTTGTTGCCTGAAATAAGTACTAGATACTTTACTAGGTAGGTATGCCATTTTATTACATGAATGACTACTTCACCAATGCCACTGCAAAAATAACACATTATTAGTTGACAGACTTATGCTAAGTATATGAGAATCTTAAGGAAAAAGCATACATGTATTGATTACAACCCAAATTCACAGCTTCCTGACATGCTGGGGGCTGGGGAATGTGAAGAAAAAAGTTCACTGTGCTGTAATGTATATGTGATTAATAAAGACTCATTATCATTATCAATTCCAATTCCATGCTGTGTAAAATGTAAATAAATGTAAATAAAAACAGAATGCAATGATTTACAAATCTCATAAACCCATATGTTATTCACAATAGAACAATAGAATAGAATTGAGTTTGATGGCCGTAACACCTCTCAAAAAGTTGGGATGGGGGCAACAAAAGGCTGGAAATGTAAGTGTTTGCAAATCATTGCATTCTGTTTTTATTTACATTTTACACAGTGTCCCAACTTTTTTGGAATTGAGGTTGTAGATTGAGACAAAGTTTTATATCCTGGTCCAGATGCCACTTGACAAAACAGTATATTTATGAAAAAAGGCCAGTGAAAACTTAACATGATTGTGATGGAGAAAATATGAGTCAACTATAAAGTTTCCATTTTGGTACTGTTGGCCTTGAGTGCTCGATTTTATGCAATTGATAATGATTTTTTTTTTAAATAGTCTTTTAATGAACAGGTTTACAAACACAGGCAGTTTAAACAAGTTTTTGTCTGACTTAAATCTTACTCCACACATTGTTAGCAGTTTGTTAGTGCAGGGTAGAGTTTTCAGTGTTAAAAGTTCAGCATGGTGTCCCACAAGGTTTTGTTTTAGGCCATCTATTGTTCTCCCTTTATATTCAGGGTCTTGGACATGCAATTTTCAAACATTTTGTCTATATGCAACAATACAACTATTCTAAATGGATGACTGATTGTGACAAAGACATAAGTTGTGTCTCAAATGACACACTCTACACTATGCACTTATACACTGTGTACTTTGTACTCAACCATGTAGTATATTCAACATCAGAGTCTGATAGTCCCTCCCCCTCTGCTACATAATTTGAATTGAATTGAATTTCCCCTTGGGGATCAATAAAGTATCTATCTATCTATCCATCCATCCATCCATCCATCTCTATCTGTCTATCTATCTATCTATCTATCTATCTATCTATCTATCTATCTATCTATCTATCTATCTATCTATCTATCTATCTATCTATCTAATTAAAGCTGCGACAGCTGAATGCATGAAGTGTCCAACATTCCACGCTTCATTCATTAAGTGCATCATCCGGTTATTTAAAGTGTACTGTATCTATTTGGAATTTTCAGTGTGAACACACTACATGCACTAATTATACTACGAAACGGTATAGAATACTGCATAAGTATGCGAATTGGGACGCACCTATAAACGTTCTACATTCTGTTGGGTATTAAGTCTATTTGCTGTAGGGTTGCTGATTTTACACTCTAGTATGTGATAGTTATTTTGTATATGCAGAAGCTATAGTCGGATCTTGGTGAAACTCTATATGCTGATTTATTATTTAATTCCCATGAGAACTTTAGGAATGCAGTTTCTATAGATTTTCTCATTTCTAATTCATGGTGACTTTGTCTTTAACCTTATTAAATGTGCTTTTCATGATTTATAGTAATTTTCATAGATTTATAGTTAATTATTCATTCATTCATTCATTTATTCAACTTCAACCGATTTTTCCTGGTCAGGGTCACATGAGTTATAGTTAAGTCTATATGATTATTGTTCGCTTAATGAACGTGTGGTATCATAGAGAGTTTGTTAACCTCATGTCTAATAATGCAGATGGGACTGTAGTGCATATATAATCAGGCTTGTATGAATGAACTAGTCACTGCTCAAATTGCCATGAAGGCTAAGGTCATATTTTCATCTTCGTGTTAGTCATTAGAAATTGTGTCCAAAGGTCAATGTCATTTTCATCAATCAAATTAAAATTGCTCTGTCTTAACTGTTCCGACATTCCCTGTTGCATCCATCATCTCAAAGATCAGGTAGAACAAGATGCTGTAGGTGTCAGTTTTGTTTGCTGCTGGTGATTTAGATGAAGAGCCATGAGTGAAAATGGATTAACCTCAGCAATAACAAAGAACTGTCTCTGCATTTGGGAGCAGGTCGGCGCAAGTGGAGGCTGTAATTCAGCGGTGTTTACCCAGGCCCCAGCAGTAAGATAATTACCCTGATAGAGCAGAGCAGATAGTTAGTTGGTCCTCCTGCACCGCCATCTTGTGTCTGCAAACACTCCCTTACCTACTTATTCACGGTTTAATATTCTATGTAAAACACTACAGACTGGTGACAAATAAATTTTTTTAAAAAATCTTACAGTGTCTTAGTAAAGAGCAGAGTGAGCTCTGGCACACATGTATCTGGAAGGATGGTGAGTCAGCTGATCTCAACCCAATTTAAGGCCGCTGGTAGATTTTCCACATTCTCCACCACTGTCATCACAACACCATCTCAGGGAATATCTTTTGGAAGATATCTGCTCCAGTAAAACTCCAGAGACTTATTGAATTGATGCCAAGGTGGCATTTGGTGTATCACCTGCTAACTAATATGCTCTTATTTTTGTTATAACTTTAGTGAAATCAGACTACACAAAATTAAAGCCTTGTTTACCTCACATCTCCAGGGTTGAGGGTTTGAATCCCTGTGTGCACAGAGCTTGCATGTTCACACTGTGCGTTGAGGGTTTCCTCTTAATATAAAATCTTATAAATGTATATAAAAATGAGTGATCAAGAGATAGTTAAGGGCTATTAATTGTCAAAATGGGTTGAACTTGGAATCCTCTCTGAAAAGGAAACAGTGTTTTGTAGGGCTCTATATAAAACACATATGGCCTTTAGGGCTCTAGATTTAACCCCAGAATATATATTCAAACCAAATAAACATCTATCTATATGGACTAATAACTAATGAGTCTGATGGTGGTAATGATTAATAATATTACACAGCCGTTATAGCAGATGTAGCAATGACTGCTGTCCTGGTATAGAAGTGATAGATTTGTATTCTAAACCATGTAGAAGATCAGCTAGGATTATCTTAAGAGGATCCTGGCAGGACTGTTGTTAGAGATGACAGCTAGTAATTTCAGAATTTAACCACGCCGCCATGATCCAGGCAAACAAAACGACACACAATGAAATTCAGATAACCACTGCTCAGTTAGTATTAGATTCCTGTACAGCAAAACGCACTCATCTCTCTGTGCTAAAAACTGACAGCAATTATGGATATTATACAATATTAATCTACTTGGAAGTCAGATTCCGTAGGTAAAACCTCATTCAGACCCTATGTGCATCACACTGAACATCACGTTTACTTTTTTTGCATAACTCATAACCAGTTAACCCTAAAAGATTGATATCGATAACCGAGGATGTCTGTGTTGTTCAGCTATGAGACAACCTCCAGTGAGGAGTCCGGTGGGGAGGAGAATGAGGACAAGAGAGAGGAGGAGCAGGAGGAGGATGTGGAGGTGGATAGCTCGGAGACAGAGGAACAGGGAGAGGAGAGGGGAGTTGCCCAGGAGGAGAAGGAGGAGGCTGCTCCTGCTGGGGAACAGGCTGAAGAAGCTCAGGCAGGGGGGGCCCAGGGTTCTGTGGAACCTAAAGACCCACAGGCCAGTGTTGATCCCCCGGAAGAACAGCCCAGCAGGTAAGACAGAAAAAAGATAGAAGTCAAGTAAAGTTAAGCAAAGAAAGACATTCATATATACTATATACCTATACAATGGGACAGAAGATTTTGTCTCTAAGATAGTACACAGATCTCTATCATTGCTGTATATTTCAAAGGGAAGAAGACCAATATAAAGCTTCAGTATAATAATAATAATAATAATAATAATAATAATAATAATAATAAGTAGTGCACAAGCATTCACCAATGTTTTGTTTATCATAAAATTGTAATTAGAATGAAATTTCTTGCAAAATTTCCTTCAGGTTGAGTTTTAAGACTAATATACGTTTTTCTTTCCATTTCAGTATTAAAATGCATATAATAAAATAGTGTAGTACTCAGACTTGGAACTATTTACAGTGTTTTATATTTAGAACTAGAAAACACTACAAATTATTTGTTTTATTAATATTTTATTTCTTTTTTGTTAATGGTTATTGAATTTATAAACAAGAAATATTTAAATTTGTAATAGTGGTAGTTTGTATTATTTGTCTTATATGTTTAAGTTTATAAAAATACTTTTATTCAATAATCCTGTTACTAGTACTTATTTACTATAATCTGTAATAATGGCCCCTCTCACTGCTAAACATACACATACCCACAGAGTCAGACTGTACATTTCCTGCTTAGAGTAGGTGCAGGAATATATATATATATATATATGTGTGTGTGTATACATATATATATATGTATACATACATACATACATATATATATATATATATATATATATATATATATATATATCTGTGTGTGTGTGTGTGTGTGTGTGTGTGTGTGTATGTGCATTTTCAGTTGAATTTAGAGAAAACACTTGAAACATTCGTTGCGTTGAACTATTTCAATTGCTTTTGTTTGGTATGTTCATTGCAAACAGCTGAAAGTCCTTACATTTTGACAACAAACCTGATTTGCAATGGGGGTTGAATCATTTTGACTACAATTGTATATTAATACAAATTTCCAAGTGAGACTCCACAGTGATTATATAGAATCATAACCTTGATTTCCTATAATTGTAAAGTTGTGTGTTGGAGAATTTTAACAGCATACCGGTTTACTTTTTTTCTTACACACACAATCCTGGCCTTTGTCATACCAATCATCAGTCCAGAGATAGAAAGCAGGCAAATGCTGAGTGACAGGTTTAATAACCATAACCATGAGAACAAGCTCAATAATCCAGGAAGCCACATACTGTATAGTGCTAATGGAGAGCAGATGAGCATATGGATGTCTGGAATTATGTTCTAAACATAAACCACAGCTCTAAATACGTGCGACAAAGAGGAAGACATGTGCTAAATAGAGCATGTGCTAGACAGCACCATGAGAGGTGGTTAAACACAATCCAGAGCACTTTCTGTATTCTTGATTTGCAGCTTTCAGCTTTTTGTCTTTATTTTTTTTTTTTAGGTAATTGTATCTATACCCTTATAGAAAAGTCACCTGACCATAACAAGTTAATAAACACATGATGCAGATTTACACACCTGGTTCTAAGACCCATTATTTTTCCATATATTTTTTATATTTAGTGCATGTGTTATTTTTCTTTTTCACAAATGGTGCATATGGTTTCATGTTCATAATTGATTTTCTCACATGAATCATTTATTTGTTATATATTGTCTATATGATGTCATATGTTAAGGGTATGTTTACTTTGCACTTCACATGTGCAGTTCAGTGAATTGTATGCACTTTGGCATGTTTACCATATGTGATCACATTATATTCAACTAATCACATGTGAAATGTGTATGATTTTTCCATAAGGGTATATTATTGGCTCAGTTTTACATAAAGGTTGCTCCATTTGAAGGTTGAGATTAATTGTTCACCTGTAATGTTGATGCATGCCAGTATTTCACACTGTTACATATACAGTTCCCACCACTAATATTTTCACCCTTGGTGAATATGAGCAAAGAAGGCTGTAAATTTTTTGGTTTGTATGTTTAAGCATTTGATCTTTTGTTCAAAATGTTTTACAAAAATACTCTGCTCTCATGGATATCAAACAATTACAAACAAAACACAGGTTTATATATATATATAAAAAACTTCTTTGTTAAATATAGGTATACAACAATTATTGGCACCTTTATAGTCAATACTTTGGTCTGCCTCCCTTTGCTAAGATTACAGCTCTTAAATAATGCCTGATCAGATTGGAGAATACATGGCCAGTGCTTTGAGAAGCTGCATTTTTTTTATCCATGAGTGCAGAAAATTTTTGTGAATTTTTTAAGCAAAATATCAAAAGTTTAAACAATAAAGACACATTTTCACAGCTTTCTTTGCTCATATTTACCAAGAGTGCCAATATTAGTGGAGAGCACTGTATACTGTACTGTGCAAAAACTCAGCACCTTATTTTTAAATACAGATTTTGTCTTGGATGTTTACTTTGTGTTTCATTTATTTTACAGTTTACTGCTCTTTATAGTCCTTAATCTAAAAAAATCTAAAATATAATATATACATTTTCCGAATTATAGCCTCACAATCCAGTCTGAAAAAGCTTTACATGCTTCTACTTTCTGTATTTATTCTATTAAAAGTTTACTAACACAGACTTGTGTAGAACATACTGTATTTTACTTATTGTGGGTGTCTGATTTTAATTACTACTGGGCTGTTGAATGTCTTCTTGCAGTGAACTTGTAGATAAAAACTTCATGGCCGCTTGTCACTACTTAAAGGACCGAATGGCAGAGGTAGCTGCCCCAAGCAAAGAGATGGTAAGAAATGCAAAAACTTTTAGGAATTGTTTTAATTTTATTTTACACATATTTAATTTGCTGTTTTGATTTGTTAAATGAATAAAATAATGGCAATATTTGTTTTATCCAGTGTGCTCTCCTGTAAAGAAAACATGGCAGTAGTTTTAAGTATACGCTGGCCAATCACTCATCTGCGACACATAAAGCTGACTTTAAATGATTGTTCTTCATAATTTAATCTATAAAAATGGTTCTTGAGCTAAGCAATGTCTCCAATTATTATGCAAAAGTGTGAAAAATAACTTTTTGTGGACATTAAATAGATGACAATATTAATTAATGAATAGTGCCAATATTTATGTATTTAATGCTGGCCTCAAATGGCATTCCATAGTTTTATTTAGTAAATTTACGCATAAACATGTAAATCTTAGTGTAACACATTGTGGTTACATTAAAACACCAGTCAGTGGCACTGACCTTACACTGCTCCTCGTTTGAGACAAAAGCACAAAATCTAATGTCAGAATCTTGAGTAAATGAAACACACCTGTTTTCAGGAAACCCTACCCTATGTGCATAAGTCCCACTTAGCTTCTGAATAAAACGTAAGCTGTAGTTATGTCTGAACACCGTCTGACGTTTCTGTATTAAATTCTCACTGTGCATGCTTAACTCAACTTTCAGTATAGCCCTTCTATATTACGTTGTTGAATTTGATGCAAAAAGTTCAATGTGAAGACTTCCTTTTCAACAGAATATCATGATACATTAAAACAATCCTTAATTGTGATGAGGCCTGCTTTTGTGGTGTCTGTCATCTTTAGAGGCAGGTTCTGATGGTGCTCTATCAGGAATGGTTCCGAATTTCTAGTCAGAAAGAGTCCCAAGCAGATACAGTCACTGTGTATCTGAGAGAAGTTGGAAATCACACCCCCACTCTCCTGCGCTATATAGTTAACCTGGCTGATGGCAACGGCAACATGGCCTTACACTACAGTGTCTCCCACTCCAACTTCCAAGTAGTCAAGCTCCTGTTGGATACCGGTGAGATGAAACATCAGTTCGAAACATTAATGTCTCACCTTTATGGTTATAATGTGATTATGATAGAATATGAATATGAATATTATTATTCCTTTATTTTATGTTGGTATGAATTTGTCAATTAAAGGTTCTTACATATAATACTTATATTATGTTCCTAAGGTTTGTGTGAAGTGGATCATCAAAATAAAGCCGGCTACACGGCGATCATGTTGGCAGCTTTGACTGCAGCAGAAGGACTTGAGGACATGGAAGTGGCCCAGCACCTGCTGAGCTTGGGCAACGTCAACACTCAGGCAGGCCAGGTAGGTATATACTTGTATTATTTGTACAAGGTAGGTACAAATATTCTCTAATCCAAGATTACACACAGTTTAGTCTCAAATTAAGTTAGACTAGTACTTAGACTGCACTTCTGCATACACACACACACACCCCCCTAACAAACTGTTCTGCTCATGTTATTGTGTCCTAATTCTACACTGTGACCAAAATGAAATAATTATCATAACATAAATGCATGAAGTCACACCGCTTGGGCTCATTCATCCTGATTAGAGTTCACTTGAACATTCGGCAGAAGTCCCGGTACTCATTAGCCTGGATAAAAGCTTACAAAGTGTTCCTGAACATATTGTTCCATAAATATTGTTGGTAAAAGGATCAACTACGTACAATACCTTTTGAACTGACAGATTCATCTTAATGCTCTACTTCTTCTTGGACCTTTTGCACGTGTGACTGAACGTCTACTGCTGTAGATGGACCCACACGAACACCTCAAAGATTTGCACTTTCCTTGTTAATAATTTCAGATAATTTTGACTGGATACTGTAAATTTGTACCTAAGAGCTGCTGCTGTATTCATTAAGACTGTCCTGTGCTCATCCCAGGAATTTTATTTAAAATATGCTCATACTGATCATCCTTTTAACATACTTAGTAGTGTTTGATGTTACTCTTATACACCTGTATAATATAATGATTCATAATCCCACTATCCTGTACCACCCAGAAGAGAATGGGTTCCCTTTTGAGTCTGGTTCCTTTCAAAGTTTTTTCTTCATATTGTCTCAGTGAATTTTCTTTGCCACTGTCGTCTCTGGCTTGCTCACTAGGGATCTAAATCTACACCCGGGTTCCTGTAAAGCTGCGTTGTGTCAATATCTTGTTAAAAGTGCTGTGCAAATCTCATTTAGTGAAAAACACATATTAAAAGCATGACGGTTGGTTGATTGGCTACTTGAAATTGCTTCTAGGTGAGAATGAGTGTGGAAATGACATCCAATCCAGGATCTATTCCCAGTGTTCCTGTGATAAGCTCTGGAAACACTGCCTCCCTGATCAGTATAAAGTGTTTCCTGTTGATGAAGGAATGTTAAAAAATCATTTGTTCTCTCTTCACCTCTTGACTCTTTCTTCCTTTTCCCATAGTCTGGTCAGACAGCATTGATGCTTGCAGTTAGTCACGGGCGTACAGCAATGGTGCAGGTTCTTCTCGACTGTAAAGCTGATGTGAACACACAGGACCTAGATGGCTCCACAGCACTGATCTGTGCCTGCGAACACGGCCACATTGAGATAGCCAAACTATTGCTAGAGAGATCTGAATGTGACACTAGCCTGAAAGATAAGGTAGGTGGTATGCATGCACACACACACACATACACACACACACACACACACACACACACACACACACACACACACATGCACACACACCACAGTCTAGCCAGAAATTCAATTTATTACAATAAAGTTTTTTGCATTTCCTTTTCATTTAGAAAAAATATTTAATGAAGCCCATGTAGTTCCCTGGCCAGCTTTAGAAAACACAATGCTGCCACCACATGGTCAAACGTAGTAGCAACATCTGGACAAATCTATTTCTTTTTGGTTCCATCCATCCATTTTCTATACCACTTATCCTACACAGGGTTGTGAGGGAGCCTGGAGCCTATCCCATGGAACTGAGGGCACAAGGAAGGGCACAATTACACCCACAATCACGGACCCATTCACACAATATGGACAATTTGGAAATCCCAATCAATCTACAGCACATGTCTTTATACTCGGGAAAAAATCAGAGTACCCGGAGTAGGCCCCCTAAGCACTGGGACTCTGTGTGGAGGCAGTACTTGAACCCTTTCTGTGGAGGTGCAAGGGAAATGTATTAACCACTGATACAAGGTGTAAAATTATAAACTAACATTTAGATGTAACAGCAGCTCTAAACATGGTAGGAAACCACTAAGTAAAAATATCATACAATATTGTTTTGTAACAAAATACATCTTATGTTAATGAAGGTTTTCTGTATATATATATATATATATATATATATATATATATATATATATATATAAACAAAACATTGAAGAACCTTTTTTCTAAGACTGTTGTTTAAAAGAGGCTTAAAAGTCCTCTTTGAGAGGAACTTTTTTTGAAAGGCAGCGTGACCTGATTTTGACCCACAGAATCAACATACTGTAACTGAAGTTTGTATAAATGTGTGTATGTATGTATGTATGTATGTATGTATGTATGTATGTATGTATGTATGTATGTATGTTTTGTTTTGTAGAATGGGCACACTGCACTGTCGGTGGCCATCAAGTTCTCCCACTCTGAGCTAGTCGACCTTCTCAAGGCACACGCTGACAAGGCTGAAACTTCACATACTACAAGTCTTCTCTGAGGTTGCTCGTACACTTCCTCTGCAGTAGCAACAGTACCTGCATTCACCCTCCAGCTGCCTCAACCAGACAAACTGACCAGTGAAACTTATTTGGAAAGGAGAAATGGACTTTCCTCGATGTGGATAAGCAACAGGCCAAGTTTTACAGTTCTCTGAAGCGCAGTTCAACGTCAAAGCTCTTAACTTAATGTGGATGAAGCATGGTACATTGTTACATGTTGTGTCCTGTTTTTCAAGTATTATTCTATTTTTGTCAAGTAGAGAGCATTATACCTGAATGTTACTATAGAGTCTATCGGATACACATTATATTTATTTTATATTGCACCTTGCTATACTGTTTTTTTTTAAATTCTCCTCTAAAATATACAAGGCCTGTCTGAATATAACCTGATGAGCAAAATTTGTGTCTTCCATCATGAAGGTTATCAGGTAATGCTTTTCATGTTAAAACTTAAGAAGGTTTATTTTATCGTAGCGTTTAGCATGAGGCCAGTTAAATAGCAGGATAGCTCCCATACCAAATACATTCAATCAATCTAAAATGCAACAGAAAACGTTAGGCCAGGGCTGGACTCTGTGGTGTGCTTCACACTATCTGGTCAGGTGTTTTAAATGATTGGATATACTGAGCTGATATAGAAGATCCCCATTCCCCACAACTCCACTCCTCACATTTATAAGTATATGAAGAATGAATTCAGCATTCGAGACCAGGGGTGGACAAATCAGTAGCTGGGGTCCCTGGCACAAGAAGACTACATGTCTGTGCTATTTTTGTTTTTGGTCTTCTCTCGTTTTACAGACAGAAAAAAATAAACTTTTGCCTTTTGCAAAACAAATACATTCATATGGTGTGTGTGTGTGTGTGTGTGTGTGTGTGTATAAACAAAATGCATGCTGCTCAATCTAAATCTCACCGCCTGCTGCACTACACACACTGGCCTTTACTAGTCAAATTAATTATCGAGCATGGATAACACAGAATCAGGAAAATGCAAGAATGAGGAAACACTGATGAAACCTTAACAAAATAAAGTCCAGCTTAAATCTGTCCTACAACTTTCCTGCTAGCACAACATGCAGTCACCAAGCAGATAGACACATTGAGAAAAAGCCAGAATGGTGCCGTTGCATAAATATTCTATGTTTATGATGCACAATTGATAATTGATTAATAATAATAACAATAATAACAATAACAATAATAATAATAATAATAATAATAATAATAATAATAATGGTTAATTCCAATAATTATTCCCATCTAATAAATAAATAAATAAATAAATAAACTTACCTTAAATAGTTTATTAATGTATTTATTACATGGAATTATGGAATCAATTATGAATCAATTACCAAGTGTGCATGATAAAAATAGAATAACATTGTTCACGATACTTTATATTCTAGTAAAGTCAATTAGGTTTCCAGGCACATAAACACACGATTGAGCATTTACTTGCCCATGGACCTAGTTAATAAATGTATGATTTGTCCACCCCTGAAGACATTTATGTTATTAACTTTCTGGAGCAACCACTTGGACCTTAAATATGCGATTTTATGAAGTGCTCAAACATTATTCATAACCTTTCAAAATATATGAATAACAGAGAAAGCAATGTGGAAGCTATCTGCTGCAGTATTCAATAATGCGATTTTGCTTTGATTTTAAGCGAAATGTGACTCATACTGGTGTAAAGTTGGCTTATTGTACAATTGCACAAGAAAACATACTTAGAAAGCATACTGGAATAAACAAAAAGACTGTTTTTGTTTGCACTTGACTGCTATTCAGTGCATTTTCTCAAAATGGTAGATCACCGAGGTAGAACCGTCCACACTTACCAGTGGATTTATTTATCAGCTATGTTCCAGTGGTACAGGGACAAAAACTTAAGACAATAGAAATGGCAAAGGTTCCTTGATATATTTGGAAATATTTTGCTTAGGAATATCTCTAAGGAAAAATAAAATACTGTGCTGTATAAAATGTAAAGTTCTAAGAAGTCTGACTGAGTGAAGCAGATTCTCTAAACGTCCATTACAGTGTCATAGCAGTTAAACAGTGGTACACAAACACTATTTTTGAACACAGTCTTGAAAGGCACTTTAACATAAACTGAAGTCTTGGTCTTGTAAATAATGTACCAAATGTCCAATATTGTGAAGTATAGCTTCTAAAATGATCCAGAGATGATATACACAGGGTGAGCCAAATATGTTTTTAAGGACAAATCATGTTGTTAGACTACAAATGATATAGAAAGTGGTACGTTATTGTAAACACGCTCTACATGGGACCCAAAAGTCTAATAATTATTTATTTCTAATGCTATACTTTACATGCTGCTATATGTATGGATAGAGTATTCATATAATATCTATAAATTCAATATGTTTTGCTTATGTCTCTTTAAAACATGTTTGTATGAATATATCTTTTTATACACTGGCAAGATTTTTCTTACTTTTACTAATTTCCTCTAGGAGCAATGTCTGTCTTCACCTCTGATCCCAGTGATTCCAGTACAACCAGTTAAACAACTTTTCTTTTTCAGCAAAAAACTGAAAATGTCTACTTTCAAACAGCTGAATGTTTTTATCCTTTGCACTGCATTTAAATATATATATATATAT
>JAFFST010046624.1:64436-87655 GCA_022414735.1 Noturus placidus | reverse complement strand
CATCTAATAAAGTAAACCATAGGGATATAAATAGTCAATTAGAGCCGGAGTGATTTCCCCTCCACCCAACAATCCCTCAAAGATAAAAACACCCAAAGTCTCCATAACACAAAAGAGACAGCAGTGTATCCCTCTATAACCAAAAGTTCTCCACAATGAGACAACCACTCAAAAAGAACGCTGAACTAACCAACCCTTACCAAAACTAAAGATTTCAGTAAGAGAAAAAATCCCCTACTGACTTCAAATCTGATAAACAGTCTGCGCACAATAACAGATATAATGTCCTTAACTTAAAAAAAAAAAAAAAAAAACCACGCCGCTGTGCAGGTGATACAGTTCATCCTGATATCAAGAATTTCACATATTCTCCTGCTTCCTCCGCTGAAATAAAGTCCTTCTGGACACTGTTATGTGTAATGCGAAGCCGAGCTGTGTGAAGTATTCCATTCCGAGCGCCCTCAACATCACGAAGTTGACGCCGAACCTCATTAAATGCAGCTCAAGCCCGAGCTATCTTAGGTGTATAATCAGGGAAAACGGAAATAATCAAATTCCTCACATTAATCCACTGGAGCTCTCTCGCATGGCGTAAAATATCAACACAGTCACTGTGATAGTGGAGTCTGCACACAATTGCTCGATGGTAGACTTCATGTGTGAAATATAATATAATATATTTACCAGATTTTAACATTCAGATGCTCGTAAACAAATTATTATAAAGTATGAGTTTGGGCGGCTGTGGCTCATTCGGTAGAGCGGGTTGTCCACTAATTCACGAATCGTGGGGTTGGAGGTTCGAATCCCGGCCCGGGTGATCCCATGCCAAAGTGTCCTTGGGCAAGACACTGAACCCTAAGTTGCCCCCAATGGCAAGCTAGCACCTTGCATGGAAGCTCTGCTACCATTGGTGTGTGAGTGTGCACTTGTAAGTCGCTTTGGATAAAAGCGTCTGCTAAATGAATAAATGTAAATGTAAACTATCAGCAAAAATTGTACGATCTTTTCCCATATAATGCATTTAATATGGAAAAAATAACTTCACTGAAATATTTCAGAGAATTTTTTTTTAATTTACACTAAGTGTCTAATATTCTATTCTGTTGGAAATATGCCTTAACTGTTAAAATATTTTGGTGTTATGTCGGGATGACCATGCTGGTTTCCATGAGATTTCCCCTTCGACGCCATTGACAGACACCTGAATGGATTTCTGCTTCAGAGCAAGTTTTATTTTGCGAGCTTCTTGAGCCCTAAGCCTGAATAGAAACAGTAGCTCATATTCTTGCTATCCCGGTTTACCGCTGGGGCTGGTCATGTGCAGAACTTTTAGTCACCAGGGGAAACATGGGCCTAGGGAGAATGGCTGAGTTAATCTGTTTATTGTGGGTGAGCTGCATGAAAGGAGACTTTAAATTTAACATTGAAAATTTTTGGGGGAGGGTCAGCCTGCTGGCCGAACCCGGTCGGCCATTTATCACCTACCATGAGAGGGAGGCTGGTGAAATGGAGGAAGAAAAGTCTTCAGCCAAGCTCCAGCTAGAGGCAGACTAGGTGGCCTCTTCTACAGAGCACCTTCTAGAGGCTGACAGGGCAGTCTCCATTTTCGCAAAGCTCCTTGCAGCCTGAGACTAACAAGGAGGTCTCCCCTGCAGAGCTCCAGCCAGAGGCCGACATGGCAGCCTCCTTCCCTGCAGAGGTCCCTCCAGAGGTCAGCATCCTGCTACTGCTGGAGGCCGATGGCTTGGCATCCCAACTCCTGCTAGAGGTAGACGGAATGGCCTTCCATGCAATGCTCATGCCAGAGACTGACGATGCAGCCTTCCATGTCAAGAAAGCCTCCTCTACAAGAACCCCATTTTAATGACAATGCCTGCCTTAGGACTATGGATCCTGTGTGGACATTTTGCCTAGGGGTGCAGGACCACCGGGAGAGAATATTTTTGGGTTGTGTTGTGTTTTGGTTTCTGTCCTGTCACCACCCCTCTCATATTAAGCGTTGTTTCGGCCATTTGTCCTAATCATTCTCGGCTGCTCCTTGTAACTCCTTCTGATTATTTTATTTATTTCTACCCTCTTGTCTTTTATATTGCGTTACATTACTCCCTGTTCACATCTGAACCTTTTGTTCCTGTGTTTTCGGTGTCCTGTTCTCGACTTTGTTCTGTTCTCTCATTTTTCATATTGTGGATTATACCTGTTTGTTACCATTTGCTGATCGCCTGACCTCTGCCTATTTTTGGATTTCGACCTTGCATTATGTTTTGGATTTGTCTGTGTCACGTTGGGTTGAATGAGGCGGAAACAGGCGCAGACTGGCTTTCGCTGATTTATTGGGTATATTCTCAGGTCAACACAAATAAAGCAAATACCAGCACGAGACTCAAAAAAGGGCTAGGAACAAAAATACTTCAGCTAAGAAAACATGAAAACAAAACCTGCTTCTCAGGCACATAAACGAGGAATAAAGCCTACTTCTCCGGCTAATTACCTAAGCACTGTGACAGGCGTCTAAATCTACTCACACACACCTACACATATACAACGAAAGACAAACACTATGTGCTCTACTAGCACTATATATACACTCCCAGTGTTCGTTAACCAAAACAAGGCTCAGGTGCCAGAATCCATGTGACCCTGAGTGAACCCACGTGACCAGCAGTGGCTGCTGGGAAATGGAGTCCACCGGCACCCTGAGGATAGTCACTGCAAGTGTTCGGCCACCAGAGGGCGCCAGATCCAGCCATGGTGCAGTGCCACAGCTGGCCAACAGGGGGAATCGTGACAGTCTGCCTGCCTCTGTCATTAAATAAAGCTTTAGTTGTCTCTTTATTTTATCTGTTCCCTTGATGTTTGTGGACTTTGTGGAATTAAATATGCAGTCTGCAATGGATGACTGAGAACATGCAACCACTTATATACCTTGAAATTATCTAATGTTTATGAAAAAGATTATCCTATTTACCAAGTAGGTGTTTACGGCAAGAACTGTACTGTCTCACTGTGACACACTGTCACTATTTGTGCATTCTTGTGCAGGTTTTTCTTACAAAATGTATACAATATGTATTCAAAGAGTGTATGTCTATGCTGAACATATACTGAGTATGCTTAGAATGCTTAGTTAGAAAACTAACTATTCATATAATCATAATATACCTATTTCTAGCTCTTTGGGACACAGCTTGTTATGGTAAAGGTTGTGACGTGTCTTACAAGAATAATTACCGGTGTTAGTGTAATGGTATTTCAAACAACAACATGTGACAAGTTCCCAAACAAACAGATTAAATTAAATTCATGGGTGTTTCTCGAATGCTTCTCCCACAAACTTCAGGAATACTGTAAAAGCATCAAAGCAGTTAACTAATAACAGTGACCAAAATGAATAATAAAATACATTTAGTTATATATTAATATTTTGGTTATTAATGATAATGAAAGAAATTACAGAATGTGACAACTTATCAAGTAATAAAATGTTTTTGTTTGTTTGTTTGTTCTTACTATGCTTATTTTACAATTGGTCTTGTATGTAATTTATGTGTGTGCTACTGTGATTACAGTATACTGACTTAACACAGTTAGTACAGAATGGAGAAATGTCTGCTCAAAAGACACAGTGAGTTATGACTTCAAAAAAAATGAGAGTGATTATAGATGAGAGCACTAGTATATTTATGGACTAGGAACAAGTGTGTGGGGGTGTTGGGAATATTCAGAAATCTGCTCAAATAAAATGCCAATTTCTCTGGGATACAATTTCAGTTGTGTGATACAAAATGACATCTGGGTATGGTTTGAATCATTCCACTCAGTACAGCTTATTTGCTAACATACAGGTTGTGGAATACAATGGTGGCTAGATGAGAGGACTAAAATCTACTATCAATAGCTCAACAACAAAACTATTAGATGTGTTTAACCATTGATAATATCATGTAAAATAGTGCACTGCTTACATACATGATAAGAAAGTTATGGTGCAAACTATTGCATATACAGGTAAAAGCAGATGAGCAATTGAATTCATTATTTCAATTTTTTTGGGGTTCCTGCCATGTTTCTTCTGAATACCAAACATTGTAACATACCTATTGCAACCCTTTCATTCAAACAAACAAAAATCCCACTTAACTTAAGATTCTGTCATTGTAGTTTGATTAGACAGTGTGCAATTAGTCTATCTACTGTTTTGACGTGAAAAGTATGATAATCCACCTTATTCACATTCATTACACCTGCAACTATATTTCAAATGCACCTTCTCAATCACTGCTGATGATGTGCCATGGATATGCTAATGATGCAGAGTGAAAAATGAAGATCTAATCTAGCTGGTGTTTCATTTAGTGTAATAACCGTACACAACACCCACTCATAGGCTGTATGAATCTACAGTTTGGACTTTACTTCACTTTCCAGCCTCGCTTCGTCATATCATTCTGTGCATTTTACAATCATTATTGGTGCTGCTGCTTTTGGTTCGACAAAAGTCCAATTTATTCCAACATTAGATTAACAGAAAATAATCTGACATGAATGACACAAATGAAACCTTATATTGATTAATTTTTATGTTTGCCCTGCTAGCTGGTTTATACCAGCGAGCCCTGGGTCTAAAGGCTGTTTTCCAACTTCAATACTGCCAGGCATCCATTGCTGGGCGCTTGCGCCAGATCCTATATTACTCAGCTGTAGGTTTCAATTTTATCCATCCTCACTTGTAATTTGTTTTTGACAAAGTTATTTGCCAAATGAATATGATAAAATGTAAATTCAACAAATTCTTTTAATTACATTTCAATTAGAGATGCACCATTGTATTGGTCGATATCATGCTGAATAATCGGTTATCGGTATCGGCTGAGAAATTTAGTATCGGTGCATCTCTAATTTCAATATATCATTACAACATCAATGGAAATGATTTTAGTATTGAGAATTAAATATACTATTGCTAAGAAAGTTGCAAGTCGTTATAAGTTGTACTTTTGAGTATGTTGATATAGCACACCTTGGATTGCTCAGTAAACAAGCAATTTAATGCTTTGTTTCAGTAAACAGAGTAGATTAAACAGAGCGATCATGACAAGAATTGACAGAACCACACCTTTTCTTATACGTAATGCATTCCACTTCCTACTAAATAACCTTACTAATACCAGAAGGGTGTGCTGTTTCCATAGATGATATGACACAGAGTTCAGTCACCATTTGTCCATCAAAATGAAGTTGCTCCTAGCCTTCTACTTCTCTTCCTGTCTATTCTTCTCAGGTAATTATTTTATATTCAATTTATATATTTATTTATATATTCTATTTCTCCCCCTATAAACAAGTATTTACTAGGTGTTTTAGATTTTACAGTGTATATATTTGTTTGTGTTCATTATATGCTTTCTCTTGAATGTTTTATGTCAAAACTTAATGTTGGGCTTTAAAGAGTCAAAATAGTTGTTCAAAAAATAAAATCAAATAAATAAATTACGAAGTTATTTCCCCCAAAACACAAGATGATATATAATAATCAGGTTATCACTTAATCACTTAATGTAGGAACGTGAAACCATTAGCAACCATTCTTGGGTCATTAACAACTGTGAAACATTGTCTATTTTTGTTTCTACATGGAAAACATAAATAGGTATTAATATATTTTATTTATTTATTTATTTTTAATCACACACATCACAAAAGATTTGCAGAGGTTTCAAAACTTCTCTGCTCATCCTAAGTATCAAATCTAACATTGCCTTTATTCAACTGTATAATGATTTAACTGTTGTTAGCATGTTTGTATTTCATTGTACTAGCTGTGTACTCTGCTATAGGCATTATTTCTTCTTTAAGTTTCTGTTTGATTTTTTTCAAGTAACCATGCTGGAGTGTTTAAACTGCATTGTTGATTCAGGATCATGTAGCACCACATGTTCAAAGCAGTGTCCACCAAGCAATTTATGTGCTGCTTTGATGTACAATTATTCTATTCCAGGTAAGCATTGGCAAAAAGTCTTGTTTATTGTTTCATAATTACAGTATTATGAAACTTTAAAGAATGCACAATGTGGTAACTAAAAACTAAACAATACAGGGTAGAATATGAACTTTATGTTTTAATGTCTGTTTAAGGGCTTAACGTGAGTAGGATTGGAGCGATTCATGGCTGCCTTCCACAGGCTGCCTGTAATCAAGCGAATCCAAGTGTTTTAGAAACCACTTACTCAGCCAATGTTGGAGTGGCAAATGGTTTTCTATCCATCTCTTGCTGTGAGTCTGAAAATTGCAACTGCGTCATTATCCCAGGTAAGAAACAAATATATATTTATTTATTCAGTACCCTGATCTATTAAGTTGTCATATTGGGTTTTACATTTCAGATGGTTTTATCTACCATATACTGTTTGCATATTAATACTGATTAAGTGAGGATGTGTTTAGGACTGAACTGACGATGACTATTTGATAATATTGTATTCACCAGTTCATCCAACTGAATACAAATGCTGCGTCCTAATTCGTCTACTTATACTATGCACTAAAATGATGTACTCTTTTTGTGAAGAAAAAGTACATACTTTTGAGTGTGTCGCACAAGAGTATGCAAACTCTTCACTGCATTTCAGCTTTTCTTCATTCATTATTCCTTACATAATTTAGACTATATAATTCAATTTACCATTCCTTTGATTTATTTTTCCACATTTCATCACACCACTCTGAAATGTGGCCCTGATGTTACACACGTCCACCATGTTCGCAGGTTGAATTCGGCAAAGCAAACTGTCATAAAACTCCTCCCTTGCGCAAGGAGTTATTGGCGATATTAGCTGAAAAAGTGTCTACAGATCCACTGTCACATAGTCCACGTAATGAAGGTTAGGATCGATGAAAGTGCAGATAAGAGCTTTTAATAAAGAGAGGCAGGCAGACAAATCCAAATCATGAGACAATAGCGTGGTAAAAAAAAAAAAAAAAACTGGCAATGGGTCAGGCAAACAGGCATAAACTAGGCAAGGCAAGAAACAAGAACGAGAAACAAGAAACAAAATCAATGAACATGAAACAAAATGAGGAACAGGGTACAAATGCTTGGTATGCTGATAACACTCAATACTTCGCAAAGTCATTGTGTTCAAACAGTCTCTTTATACTGTGGTTGTGAGTGCTGTGAATTTTGACTGAGATGCTTAAATTAAACATCGATCATTTTAAGAATTAATAACATTTTTGCTCAGAAAATTTACTCATAAATAATCCCACTGAACAATTTTTAGGGGAGGAATTGAAGCAAATACAGAAATAATATAGTTATGTTCAACCATGTCCTGGTCCTTTATGACTTTTTTAAAACATAAAAAGAAAGCATCTCTCAGAACATATATTCAGCTTGCCACAATTATAATTAGAAAAAGAAGTTGTTCTCCCCCTAGGCAATTCTCATTGTCGCAGTTTCTCATTGTTTGCGCAAAATACTGCTGTAGACTAACCATAAACAATAAATCATGTCTCTGAGAATGTAATTCGTGAATGATTTGCAGCCTGAGGGTGCACTTGTGAGTCCATATAGCACAACTTTGTATTTGTAGTGCCCCTTAGTGGTGATAAACACAATTTTCCATTCATTCCCTTGTTCTAGTCAGTACCACCAGGCATCTATTCAATAAATAAAAATGCACCTGGATAAAAGAGAGAGGTAGAAGGTCCAATCCATACTAGTTTAGCATATTATACTATCTCTAATTTACATTTGCAGCATTCAGTAAATGTTCTTATCCAGAGCAACTTATAGAAATGCTTTACAGTCTCTATCAAAAACATATCTTCATACTAGTTCTCTAGGTCAGTTCACAAGAACACCATCCAGCTAAAAGAAAAAAAAAAAGATACGAGGTAAGTGCTAATTCAAGTTCTTGGTGAAGTGGCAGGTCCTTACTCTTTGTCTGAAGATAAATTAAAATGTTTAATAAAATAACTATCACAACATATGAGTAATGCTAGTGTTGGTGCTTTGCTAGTTATAGTGAATTTGAAAAAAAAAAGACTCAGGAGAAAAAGGTCAATAAAAACTATTAAAAAGTAGAAATGAACACTGAGATCAGGACATTATTCCACATGGTTACATTATTTCTAGACTTCATTAAGGTTACAGTAAGAATTTTGTTGTACTGCATTGTTTATGTGACAAAGTCAATTTTCTTTTGCCTATACAGCTACAGACTACAGCTTTGCTGTTATATGTGTGTTTCACAGAGCTAGATAACAAACCAAATGGACTTGAATGTTTAAGCTGCAAGAGGTTAACAGACCCAAAATGCATCTCTTCCATTTCCTGTGTGGGAATTCAAGATCATTGTATGACTGGAACAGGTCAGGTGAATATGGTTGCTTCTAATAATACAGTACATACTATTTATGCGATCATTTTTGAATAATACCATACATTTGTTTTTATTGTGACAAGGATGAGGTAAGTGGTTTGAAACAAAGTTCAAGGTCCAAAAGAGTTCCATGTTTAAAAAAAAACTGAAATGTCAAATTGAAAAAAAAAAACAGAAAAAGAAGCACACATCAGAAACAAAGAAGTGACAAAATTATTAGAATGTTCAGACTTAATAGTAGTGAGTATGCCATTCGTATAAATAGTATGATAAATCAAGGTTGGATGTGGAACAAATGTAATGTCAGTTCTCATGATGTCATTCTGCTGGTTGGGAGGGTGTGTACCTTAACCTTATAAGAGGCAATTTTAAAACACTCTATTAGAGACAGATTTATTTCAGCTTTAATTCATTATATCAGAATTCCAATGGGTTAAAAGTTTACATACAGAAGTTGACTTTAAAAAGTCTGAAGAATTATAGAAATTAGTGTAATAACTTATAAACTTCAGATTAACCAAGTGTCATAATTAGGAGTTTATTGAGAGTACACCTGTGGCAGTAAAAAAGGCCTACATTTAGAGCCAGTGCCTTTTTTGTCCTGGATAACATGGGAGAATCCAAGCTACTAGGCCAAGACCACTGAAAAAAAAATGTGGACCTCCACAAGTTTTACTTAGGAGCATTTTCTAAATAAGTGAAGGTCTCATGAGCATCTATTGAAACAATCACATGCATATAAAAAATCTTGGGACCCCACAGACAAGACATTGTTCAGGAAAGAAGCACAAATTAACTCCCAGGAAAAAGGTTCAACTAAACCTCAAGACAACAAAGGAACTGGTAACTGGAGTTGGAGGCAACCGGCACCACCAGCCCTTTAAAGGAGTTTTCATAGTGTTTCAAAGTGTTTGGTCATAGTGATCAGCGTTGTGTACTGTATGGAGGAAAAAGGGTGAGGCTATCTCTCAACCAGCTCCTTAGCTCCTGAGATCGTGAATCAGTATATCGTGTACACGAGTGTTGGCATTACTAACTGTATACAAAATATAATTAAAAATCGTGACCGTAAGTAATCATTTGAGAGCTACACCAACGCACAACAAGCTACTTACATTTGTAGCCAGAAGTACTGTAGTTTGTCCTCCCTTTTTTTCAAGATGAGAGGTTTTAGAAAGCATGAAGTCATTTCCAGTAAGGGAACATCAATGCTTTCTGGTTTTTGTTGTGCAATGATGGGATTCTTTAGGGAGAGAACGGTTCAGTACACTGGAAGGATTTGGCAATTGGGACTCCCTGATCAGTGCCCTGACTACTGAACCAGGGAGCTGGTTGGGACATACCCTGAGACATTTAATCCGAATAACACCATCCCAACTGTTGCAGTATCATGTTGTGAAAATGCTTTGCTAGAAAAGGGACTGTTCCATTTCAGAAAATAAATGTTGTCATGAGGTAGGAGTATGATCTACAAATACTGAAGTACATTTACATTTACATTTATTCATTTAGCAGATGCTTTTATCCAAAGCGACTTACAAGTGCACACTCACACACCAATGGTAGCAGAGCTGCCATGCAAGGTGCTAGCTTGCCATCGGGGGCAATTTAGGGTTCAGTGTCTTGCCCAAGGACACTTCGGCATGGGATCACCCGGGCCGGGATTCGAACCACCAACCCTACGATTAGTGGATTAGTGGACAACCCGCTCTACCGACTGAGCCACAGCCGCCACATGATGGTATCTGCTTTTTTTTTCCATAAATAATAGACATTTCAAAATAACACCCAAGGACATCAGGCAGAAAGTTAAAATTGGAAAATGGGTCTTCCAGTAGGACAGTGATCCTAAATTTATCTCCAGAACTGTAACACAGTGGCTTAAAGACAACACATTGAAAGTAGTAAAGTGGCCATCAAAACACCCTGAACTGAATCCCACAGAAAATTTGTGGACTGAACTGAAAAAGCATGAGGCCCACAAATCTGACTCAGTTACACCAGTTCTGTCAGAGGGAATGGGCACAAATTCCAGCAAACCAAGTAAAAACTTTTGACACACTGAAAAATCTGATATAATAAACAAAATAAATAAATAAATAAATGAAAGCTACAAAATAAAAAGTCTTATTATTAAAAGTCTTATATATAGCTATTATTTTGAAATGTCTATTATTTATGGAAAAAAAAAAGCAGATACCATCATCGACCTCAAACAGGAAGTACATAGTAAAATAAAATGTCTGGAGTTATATACATCAAGCATATCAGGAGTGAAGCTAATAGAAACTGTCACTATTGCATGCAACTATTCTATTATGGTTCCAAATGCAAATTTATTAACATAGCCACTAAGATCACAGGCTTGAAAGGATCATGTTATATTACCTATCACTCCTCATGCATCACCACAAGACTTGTGTTTGTCTTTCCTGTAAGAGATCTAATCAGTTATACATTGGGGAAACCAAGAGGAGATTGGGTGATTGTTTTGTTCAGCACCTTCATACATCAAAATGAATGATTTCTCCTTAACAGTGGCTAGACATTTCAACAGTGATGGGCACAGTATTAATGACATCTCTGTGCGAATAAGGACAAGTAAGGAGAAGGAGATTATTTACAGTACACTCTATAAACATTGGAACAACATGGATTGAATGTCATGTGTTAAATACCGCTCTTATACCATCAAGCATTTCAAATATCGACTGGTTTTACTATCTATCTATCTATCTATCTATCTATCTATCTATCTATCTATCTATCTATCTATCTATCTATCTATCTATCTGTCCGTCCGTCTGTCTGTCTGTCTGTCTGTCTGTCTATCTATCTATATTCTGCTCCGTCTAAACAGTGTCTCCATTTCTGATAGTTTTAGCATGTATCTGACTAAAAATACTGTAGACTAACCACCAGCAATCACATTTCTGAGAACTTAATTCATGAATGATTAAGGGCACACTGGTGAGTTTACTAATTGTAGCGCCCCTTAGTGGTGAGAAACATGTATTTTATTCATACCCATCTCTTTAGGTCAGATATTCAATGCAGGAAGTGTAGACATTATTCATCCACCCATCCATCCATTTTCTGTATTGCTTATGCAGGGATGGGAGGATAACTTTTAAATATATATTCCATTACAGTTCAAATTGCTTCATAAAAAAATTTAATCAGTAACGTAATCCAAGTATCAAAATATGAAAGTGATGCCGTCTGATTACTTTTGGATTACTTCCAGGTCACATACGTAAATAAATTCAAGAGTAAAGAAATATGATCTAAAATACTTTTATTTAGAGCTCTTATTTTAGAGCTTAAACACATGTCCAATGTTTGGATTTGTTTTAATTAATTAATTAATTAATTAAAAGATCACTGTCCCTGATGTGGGTAACATTACATCACAAAAGCTAAGGTGACCATATTCTGTTTTTTTTTAAAGATGGGATCTTTTGTTGAGGTGGGGGGTGTCTTAATTGTGTTCAAAACAGTATTACTATGAATGCAGACTTTAATACACTGAAAAAGACACACTATTAGTTTCACATAAATATATAAATAAAATTGGTTTCACTATGCGACGTTTTACATTTTTGTTACATTCTATTGTATGTACATGGAATAAAACAAAAAGTGTACCTTCTGCCATCATTTACACATATGAATGACCATGTAATACGAAACAATGTGATAAGATGAAATAAAAAATTACCCTTGCCTGCTCTCAGTGAACACGCCGTACACAACAGTGCTTCACCTTCATTGGTTTGATGAGAGAAGGTTAATGGTTGAGAGGCAGAATATGGCCAGTAGTTGCTGCAAGACTTTTTATAATCGGCCAGTTGGTGTGTGAGAAGGCAGGAATTACAGAGTGGGGTTAAAGCAATGCAAATATGTGCCCACATAATGCAGTATTAGACCATAAACACATCACAATGAAACTAAAGCCGAATCCGTGACATTTACCCAAATTAAGAAATCCCGGCTAGATGCTGTTTTAAGGTCTGAAAATGAGGACATGTCCGGGAAGTAGAGGACGTACGGTCACCCTAACAAAAGCCTTTCAGAGAACAATTTATGTCAATGTCTACCAAATTAACTTTATGCAAAATTTATTTGCGCATGCACCAAAGGTTGCTCATGTGAGTCACAACTGGCGAGAACCCGAACTATAATAAAGCAGCTGTCTATATTGTGTTCTTTGGTTTTAAATGAAAAAGAATTGTAATCCTGATCCTTCCCATTAAAAAAAATGTACCTGTAATCTGATTACTTTGTTTTTTGATGTAACTGTAACGTTTTTTTTTGGTATCCTGAATATGTAACGCTATTACATGTATTCGGTTACTCCCCAAGCCCGTGCTTATCCTGCATAGGGATTACTCAGGTGATGGTGATCTGTGCTGGTTGGGAGGGTGTGGATGTGACTTTTTTTTACCCTTTCATATGAATGTCTTATTCCAAAATGATAAAAATGAATTATCAACTTGGGTTTCAAATCCATCTCTGGAAAGTACTAACCAGCTATAATAATATTTTCCCCCCCAGTTTTAGACCTGGCAAACTTAACAATCAAGGGATGTGCCTCTAAAAGTTTCTGTGATGCACAGTTTCAAAATTCCACATTGGGAGATGTCCACTGTTGCTCTGGAAACTTGTGTAACAAGAGTGCCTGGAACAAGCAGGATGTTGCCCTGTTACTGATGATCTTAACTGCTGCTAAACTACTCCAATAAGGACATGAATTGCACAGTTTTGCTCTAGTTATATAAATATGTCTATAAATTCATGAAAGTATTTGTTCTTTTACTTTGCTTTTTTGTAATGTATTTTGGTAATTTTGGTGATGATGTATAATGTACTATAAGTCTGGAATATAACATTCTCATTCTAATATTAAATTATGAAATTATATTATACTTTTTATGTGTGTGTCTGTGTGTGTGTGTGTGTGTGTGTGTGTGTGTGTGTGTGTGTGAGACTTTTGATTGCTTGGCTTATAGGCTGTGTAAATTTATTTATTTATTTATTATTATTATTTTTTTTTTTACATTTCAAGAAGTTGCAAGGTCTAAAACATTTTTTTTTAGAAATTTGTATTTGCACCAGAATATATTTCTGGTGATAATAAAGAAAAAACAAACAAACTATAAAACAAATCAATTTGAAGGATCTGGAGAGATTCTGTATGAAGGAATGGTCTCGGATCACTTACCATGTATTCTCCAAGCTCATCAGTTATTATAGGAGAAGACTCCGAGCTGTTATCTTAGCAATGGTATTTAGCACAAGTATTGACTAAAAGGGTGCCAATAATTGTTGCACACATATATTTAAAACATTTTTATGGATAAATCTGTGTTTTGTTTGCAATTGTTTGATATCCATGTGAACAGAGTATTTTTTTGTGATTTTTTAACAAAAAAATTACAAAAAATATAAACAATAAAGACCATTTTCACAGCCTTCTTTGTTCAGATTTACCAAGGGGACCAATATTAGTGGAGGGGACTGTAGCTTGGCTGTTTTACCTTTTCACTGATTTTATTGCTTAGCTTTATAGAGTTCAATTATTTTAAGTAAAAAAAATGTACGGCTTTTGAGAGGCTTATTCTGAACTTCTATGGCTTAAATGTCACGGTTCCCCCTGGTGGCCAGGTGCAGGTACTGCACCTCTGCTCTGCCTAAAGCAGAGAGCACTGACAGTTCCTAACACGTGGACTTTTGTTTACGTTTATGTTGTCCTCATGTCTCCTCCCCGGTTTTCCATGTGTTGTAGCTGTCTCGTGTCCCAAGTGCTCGCAGCTGTTTGCAATCCCACACAATGATACTGCAAGCACTCGGGGCGGAATATTGAATGAATGAATGAATGAATGTCTTTGTATCTGTCTTTGAGTATGTTTAGAGAACTTTCAGAGCCGAGTCCGAGTTTATGTCCTGTTTTGAGTTTCTTGTTTTGTTTTGTCCGAATCAGTATGGTCTAGACGGGTTCCTCCGCTAACCCGTCTAGAGCCCTCGTCTGTGTTAGATCTTTACCATAGCTGTTAAGTTAAGTTAACTGACTGTCGCGCAGGATTAACTTGACGTGGAGAAGAATAAGCGGAGTGTCTATTCAATATCATTTATTAAATGAACTTACACATAGAGTACGGCTCTGTTCATCCGTCCTCTTCATCATCTACATACAAGAGAAACTGAAGCAGCATGGCATACATGCAGGTATGAAAAACCGTAATACCCCACATACAACAACCAACACTCTTAGGCTACCGTAATACCATATAAGAGCGCTGTACACAAATGATATTTAACAATAGCCTTTAGCATTAGCCTTAGCCTTTAGCATTAGCCCTAGCCTTTAGCCTTAGCATTTAGCCTTAGCCTTTAGCTTTAGCCTTAACCATAGCCTTTAGCCTTTAGCTTTAGCCTTAGCCTTTAGCCTTAGCCTTTTCTTTAGCCTTAGTTTATGTTCCATTTCCTGAGTAGTGTACCGACCCTGTTTTCCGTGACAACGACCTCGTCTTATGCCTTAGCCTTTAGCCTTAGCCTTAACCTTAGCCTTTAGCATTAGCCTTAGCCTTTAGCATTAGCCTTAGTCTTTAGCATTAGCCTTTAACCTTATCCTTAGCCTTAGCCTTTAGCCTTATAATTTAATTTAATTTAATAATTTGTCACCCGGGCCGGGATTCGAACGGCCAACCCCACGGTTAGTGGATTAGTGGACAACCCGCTCTACCGACTGAGCCACAGCCGCCCCAAAAAAGCCTTATGGCATACATGCAGGTATGAAAAAACCGTAATACCCCACATACAACAACCAACACTCTTACGCTACCGTAATACCATATAAGAGCGCTATACACAAATGATATTTAACAATAGCCTTTAGCATTAGCCTTAGCCTTTAGCATTAGCCTTAGCCTTTAGCATTAGCCCTAGCCTTTAGCCTTAGCCTTTAGCCTTAGCCTTAGCCTTAGCCTTAACCATAGCCTTTAGCCTTTAGCCTTAGCCTTTAGCCTTAGCTTTAGCCTTTTCTTTAGCCTTAGTTTATGTTCCCTTTCCTGAGTAGTGTACCGACCCTGTTTTCCGTGACAACGACCTCGTCTTATGCCTAGCCCAGTCTATACTTCTTGCTCATCGCCGGACCTTGTGCCTGTGTCTGATTACTCTTTTGGAACATGCCTTTGGATTATACTGCTTGCCTCTCTTTTAATAAAACCAGTTCACACTGCAATTGCGTCCAGCCTAATTCCCCGCCGTCATGTAGACGTGACATTAAAACATCATTTTGTCCAAAAATTTAACTAGATAATTTTTCAGGTGATAAAAAGAATGAAAACAAATATGAATAAATTCTATTACTGAGATGAGTTGATGTTTAGATTTTTTTATTTCAATTAATAAAAAAAAGTAAAGGCAGACACAGTGGATAAACACAGTGGATCAATAAAGATCATACTTGTCTGTTTATTCAATACTGTATCAAAGTTCATTCACACTTTCGGACTACATTAAATAGTTACTGCAGTGTTGTTTTGATACAGAGGACTATATTCTTAATTTTTATAGAACCCAGTGATTTTTTTCATATTGAATTTTCCAAACCTTATAGGAAATTGAATGCTCTAATGTCTTTGTGCTTATATGACCACAAACACCAAAACAGTGCTCGGCTGGCTGGCTACAGTACAATTTTTAACCCCACCCACACCAATATAAGAGAATAGAAAAGGATTTTTCTGCTTTTCTTTCTGTCTTTAATTCTTTTCACCCCAGAGGGCCAATTATTCTCTTCAGTCTCTGGATTTTCTTTACGGTAGTATGGTTTCTGATATTTTAGATATTTTAGATATTGTGATTTTATTTTCATGCAGTTTACTAGAAAGGTCAAAAAATCTGCTAAAATCACTAAATTACATTTCTTTACTAATAGTGAAAAAGAACTATTGAGTACATAAAACCAATCCATAAGTGACACATAACTGCATACAAGTCATTTTTTTTTACCCTTCCTGAATAAATATCTTTGTCTTATTATTATTATTATTATTATCTTAGTTTAATAACATCAGGTTTAACATCAGTTATTATGACACAGATTTGCTACTGTCAAAATATTTGATATTTGTGGAATCCAGTCAACATCTGTTCATTAAGATGAAACTGCTCTTGGCCTTGTACCTTTTATCTTCTTACTTCTGCTCAGGTAAAGTTTCATTACTTTAACATGCACCTTTTACCTATACGTATTTGTCTTAAATTATTTCTTTCTTTAATTATTATTATATCTATCAATAATAATAATAACACATCCTAAACCTGGTTGCCACCATGGAGGTGGATAAAGTAGCATCAAAAGGTCAATCTCGGAAAGTTTACCAACGCATCATGTATCTATTGCTATTCCTGAGTGTATGCATGGCGTATCTACTGCTATTCCTGAGTGTATGCATGGCGTATCTACTGCTATTCCTGAATGTGTGCATGGCGTATCTACTGCTATTCCTGAGTGTGTGCATGGCGTATCTACTGCTATTCCTGAGTGTATGCATGGCGTATCTACTGCTATTCCTGAGTGTATGCATGGCGTATCTACGGCTATTCCTGAGTTATGCATGGCGTATATACTGCTATTCCTGAGTGTATGCGTGGCGTATATACTGCTATTCCTGAGTGTATGCGTGGTGTATCTGCTTCATTTGCTCTTTTTTCCTCCCAGTGTCCACGTTGCAGTGTTTAAAATGCTACAGTGAATCTGGTCAGTGTAACACCACAATTTCAGAAGAGTGTGAACCAGAACACATATGTAGTTCTTTGGTATATAGTCTGATTGGGCCAGGTAAGCCTGAATTTAATATTATTTGTCGTACAGGTCAAACATATGTATATAATACATACCTAAAAATGTATAATGAAACTTTTATAGTGATCAAATTGTACTTTATAGGGCATAATGTGAATACTACTCTACAGAAGCTTGAGTGTATTCAAAAGAACAACATTGATCCGTTGAACCCAACTGCTACAGAAGTCCTTTTTTACTCAGCAAATGTTGGACTTCTGTATTTCTCAGTGTTCCTGTCCAGGTGTGACTTTGATAATTGCAACAGAATCGTGGGTAAGAAAACTGATCCATATTATTATTATTATTATTATTATTAGTAGTAGTAGTAGTAGTAGTAGTAATAATGATAATAATAAATGTCATTTTATAAAGCGCCTTTAAAAGCAGCTTTTCAAAGCACTGAGAATCATAAAATATTATGATAACTATTATTACTACTACTACTACTACTACTACTACTACTATGGGCGGCTCTGGTTCAGTCGGTAGAGCGGGTTGTCCACTAATCCACTAATCATATAGTTGGTGGTTCGATTCCCGTCCCGGATGACTCCACATGCCGAAGTGTCCTTGGGCAAGACACTGAACCCTATGGCAAGTTAGCGCCCTGCGTGGCAGCTCTGCTACCGTTGGTGTGTGAATGGGTGAATGAGACACAGTGTAAAGCGCTTTGGATAAAAGCGCTATATAAGTGCACATTTACCATTTACTACTACTACTACTACAACCACTAAGCAACAACTATAATACAACATTTATTATATATATATATATATATATATATATATATATATGACATGTTGTATTCTAGTTGCCACTGGAGTCTTCCTCCATGATGACATCACAGAGCTGGTGGGTGTTAGAGACCTTGTGCTCCTCCACCTTCTGTTTGAGGATGCCCCTCAGATGCTCAATAGGGTTTAGGTCTGGAGACTTGCTTGGCCAGTCCATCACCTTCACTTTCAACTTCTTTAGCAAGGCAGTGGTCGTCTTGGAGGTGTGTTTGGGGTCGTTATCATGCTGGAATACTGCATATTGTGCTCCCGGCACTGGGTAGCTACAGTTCATTGAGGGAACCATGAATGCCAACATGTACTGTGCCATACTGAATCAGAGCATGATCAGTATGCAGTATTCCAGCATGTTAACGACCCCAAATTTTAATAAATTTTGAGTGGGCAGAGCTACATTCCCCAAAAGGCAACTTAGTATGAATTGAACAAAACTCAAACTCAAAAAAGAAATGTAACCGTACAACTTATATTCCAATTGATATGCTTGTTTTTTTTTTTTTTTTTTTTTTTTTTATTAATTTTTTTTTAGTAATTATGTGATCAAAAATTCCACACATCATCATACAGATGTACAAAGAATTTCAGGTTGATCAGACTTACTTTTCCTTTAAAAACTCATTTTAAAAAGTCATCTGACTTTAACTGTGGTGCTTGGACCCCTAATAATTAACTCCAGTGCTTGGATCCCTAGTAATTGACTTTAAATTATACAATACAATCCATGTTGATTAAGAAGAAAATCTTGTTTCATAGAACCATACAACAGCACACTAAATGGTCTGAAATGTCTGACCTGTAACAGTTCTTCGGACGAAGTCTGCAACTCTACTGTGTCCTGTGTGGGCTATCAAGATCACTGTGTGTCAGTCAAACGTAAGTTTCTCATTTTTGTTCAAATCCATTTTGTCATACTTTAACCATAATCATACAATGATCACAGCATCACTTGCTTTCAGTATTTTAATCAGTTAACACAATCTGGTATTATCTGTTTTAGATTAGGTACACACTTCAATATAAATATGTGGCCATGGGGAAACCTAAACATCTTTGGATGTGTCTCTAAAACTGTTTGTGACAGAGTTACCAAGACTTCCATTTTCGGTGAAGCCCAATGTTGTTCAGAAAACTTGTGTAATAGTGTGAAGTCTATATGAAGTTGGAGCAGCAATTTAATGGGGATCTTACTTAAACTCATCAAAAATAATTTGATCCATTGCTCTCTTTCCTACAAAACACACACCCTTCTCTTGTGATGTGAACATGTCTTAATTGAAGTTTATAACAATGAAAATGGCTGATAATTCATTCAAGCAACCATGGAAGAATCTACATCTTGGGTAAAGAAATAGATGAAAATGTATTTCTGTAAACTCTTACATATGTTCACTTAACACTTGGCATTTTTATAAAATGTGTCTTTTATCATTAAAATATATTCACACCAATTGCTTTTCATTACCAGACAGTTGTCAATGAATAATATGTTGTTTTGTTGTTACATAACTGTGTATAGTATATGGATCAAATCTTATTTTAATAAAAAAATAACTCAATTTATAGCAGTGATATACATGAAAATACCTTGCAAAATATTAGTAATCATCCAGTGACTAATTAAACAACTGACTATAATAGTGAATAATTTTATTCAGTACAATTTAAACATAGTAACTTTATGTTTTAACAAGAGCAATTACATCATAAACTATTTCACTTGGTTTCATCTTCTACATTGAGTAGAGAGTAGAATGATTGTATAGCTTGATATGGGACATTACCTTCATGTCACCTAACTGCCTCATTTTAAAGGTGTGGTCAGTGAACTTGCTTTAAAAATTCAAATACACGGAGAGAATATTTTTTAAATTTACATTAACGTTACTGACAAACTGGTAGAGATGAATTCGTGATTATTTAAATAGATTAAAAAAAAACCATAATAGTGCCTTCTATACTATCCTTGGCAGTTATAAAATGTCTGCTGACCTGCCATGCTAGTGTATTGTCAGGTAGTCTTTAATATCCAGTCTTCATAGAAACTGAATTCAGGGGACACTGTGTACACCAATACCTAGGCTATGATAAAAAATAAAACTCACTGCATTTATTTCCATGATTCTTTAAGGTTGGTAAGCCAGTTGACCATCATTTTGAGATTCATTTTGAGGTTCATGCAAATCGTCTCAAAACACTCACCTGCTGTATGATCTGTAGCGATCATAAACTGGAATTTAATGAATATCTAGACCTAAGAACTAAATAAATCTAAGCAAGCCTAAAACTACTTTAATTTGCATTGTTTTGTTTCTCAGAGGAATTATCCATGTCACATGACCAAACAATACACTAGCTGGCCAGAGATGATTGAATAGCCTAGTACATCTGATCCTGGACAAGGGGCCTTGCATCATCCTTTCATACAAGTCTGAACATGGACACAGCTCATCCCAAAGTACAGTTAATAAACTAATATTTGAATTTGTAATTGATGATGTTCAGCCTGTGTGGACTGCACATAGCAGAAGTGTCTTAGGTATGACATGCCACTGGATTGAGGAAAACACTATGGAAAGGATGTCTGCAACATTGGCCTGTGCATGAGTTAAAGGGCAGCATACTTTTGATGACACAGAACATGGACTATAAACTGTAAACAGGGAGAATAAAGTGTAAACATGGACTGAAAGCTGTAAGCACAATGTAGCAGCACAAGTACAGTGAGGGAAAAAAAGTATTTGATCCCCTGCTGATTTTGTACGTTTGCCCACTAACAAAGAAATGATCAGTCTATAATTTTAATGGTAGGTTTTTTTTGACAAGTGAGAGACAGAATAACAACAAAAAAATCCAGAAAAATGCATGTCAAAAATGTTATAAATTGATCCAAATATCCAAACACGGCGAGTTTAGTTGATGCCGAAGAGCTCCATTTTGCTCTCATCTGACCATCAGAGGACAACTGGGTGAAAGTGGTCAGATGAGACCAAAATGGAGCTCTTAGGCATCAACTCAACTCTCTGTGTTTGGAGGAGGAGGAATGCTGCCTATGACCCTGAGAACACCATCCCCACCGTCAAACATGGAGGTGGAAACATTATGCTTTGGGGGTGTTTTCTGCTAAGGGGACAGGACAACTTCACCGCATCAAAGGGACGATGAACCATCGTGTACCGTCAAATCTTGGGTGAGAATCTCCTTTCCTCAGCCAGGGCATTGAAAATGAATAGTAATTACTAAGTCATTACCAAGTACTAAGTCATGTTTTGCAGAGGGGTCAAATACTTATTTCCCTCATTAAAATGAAAATCAATTTATAAATTTTACATGCATTTTTCTGGATTTTTTTGTTGTTATTCTGTCTCTTACTGTTCCAATAAACCTACCATTAAAATTATAGACTGATCATTTCTTTGTTAGTGGGCAATCGTACAAAATGAGCAGGGGATCAAATACTTTTTTCCCCTCACTGTAAAGCAGCAATATTGGCAGGAAAAATTAAAACAAATGTAGAATAGTACAAGCGTGATACACTGAATTTGAACTCTTTTTAAAAAAAAGTTGTAAATCATTGCTCCTTTGCACCAGATAATTTTTAGTTGACAATAAAAACAATAATATAAAAAATTAATAAAATACTATTCATTGCTGAGATCAAAGCTGATTTAACATTAATATTGTAATCCCCTAACCTGAAGAAAAGACCTTTGATTTTATTTATTATGTATATAGTGGATCAATAAAGGTCAAGTTTGTCTATTTGTTTATTTATTTATTTAAGTCTGCTATCTCTCTCAGTTGCATGAAGCAATCATTTGAAGTGATGTTCTGACCCAGAGGACTCTGTTCTCCTGTAGAATACAATCTTAATTTATGCAAAGCCCATGCAATTGCAACATTTTTGCAACATTTCAGATTTTCAAAATATTATCAGAAATGCAATGTTCTTACATGACCCCAAAATCAAGAGAGAAAGAATTCATGGTGTACAATATGATCCCTTCTAATGCAGAACAATTTTAACAAGGCCAAGTGTTCTTGTCAGTCCCAGGAGGTCTGGTCATGGTAATATTGTAGTCATTTTCTATACCAAAACCCGGAAACGAGTTCGCATTTTAGCACTTCAGGTTCCAACACCCCTAAGTCAATGGGTTTTTTAAAAATGGGATTTTAGTTAAACCCTGAAATAAGGTCTGTGGTGAACACAAGCTTAAAATAGTTGCTGACTGGCATGTAATGAGGGTTTAGGATGGATGCAAGTGCAGATAAGAGTTTTGTTGAAGAGAGGCAGACCAATCCAATATGTGAGACAATAGTGTGGTCAAAAACAAGCAAAAGGTCAGGCGATCAGTAGACGGGCATAAACAAGTAAACATAATCAATACAACGAGGTCGAGAACAGGATCAAAACTATGAGCCGTGAAACTATGAACAAATGCTTGGTGCACTGAAAACTCAAACCATACTTTGTGGCGAACAATGAGACACAAGGGGTTTAAATGACAAACGTAATTAAGAGTGAACACAGAAGAGCTGAGTCTAATGATGACACTTACGGGAACAACCAATGACTATACAGGGGTGGAGACAGGACAAAAATCATAACAAATACTCATGAGGAAAGTAAACAAATTCAATGTCAGTAAAAAACCTGGAAGCGTGCGCTTACACTGCCAGCTTAGCTTCTGCGTTTCAGAGCGCACTGCGTGTTCCAGCATGTTCAAGTTGCTAACTGGGACTACAGATGTTATCGGGGACATTAAACATCATCGCGCTGAACAGGAAAACACTTTGTAGATAAACTGGTTCAGGTGTCCTCAACCAGAAAAGTGTGTTTCAGGTGTTTTTCCCCAAAAAACTTGGATGAAGATTCATCCACAGAGTAAATCCGTATTATGGAAAATGTTAAATCAAGTTTGGAAAGTTGTGGGAAGCTCGGTGAAGGTGATGTTGAAGTCAAGCGATTGTGGTGTAGTTTGCTTTTAGAATATGGTTAACTGTTTACTTTGGCAATTGTGTTTAGGCTTCAAACTTCATACAAGTCGTGTTCATTTGTGAAAATTTTCTTGATGGACAAAACATGTTAGTATTGTAAACTTATGTTGATTACAGAGATTATGTTTTGCAATAATCCAAAATCCTATGGGAAAATCCTATTGGGTTTTTGTCGAGGGAACCGGTGTG
>JAFFST010046624.1:38561-50586 GCA_022414735.1 Noturus placidus | reverse complement strand
TGTGCGCCGTGTGTGTGGATCTCTGTCTCTCTCCCTCTCTCTCTCTCTCTCTCTCTCTCTCTCTGCCTCAGTGTCTCCTGATAGTCCAGTGCTCTCTGCACATGCACATGTGTAAATATTTTAGCGTGAGGGGGAGGGCGGTGGGACTGGCGACAACTTCATAAATACTCAATGACAAATGGGCTGCCATGCCACCACCTGTCAAAGTTCACAATGATTTATTGATTTCTTTATTTGTCAGATAAAAGAGGGAAATATTTTTCTCTCTTCATAACACTTACATGAGGCTGTGGTTGGCACGTCACTGGGTGACATAAATATAAAAAAAAATGAATACAAAAATAGAAGCTTCCTGTCCTGATTCTTGGATCTATGAGGGATGCCAGAAAGATAGACATATACTGTACATGCTTCACTTTCCTCCATTTGTTATAAAACAGCAAAGGGATCTGGGGTCTCCCTTCTCTCCCACTTCTCTCTCTCTCCCCTCTTTCTCTCTAGATCTTAGCAGATGTTGTGACTGGTGTACACAGGTTAATCTAATAGTATGGGATGAGACCTTGACGTGTTTTATCATTTCAGACAAAAGAAGAGACTTTTGCCATCAAGAGCAGAATTATAGGATATTGATTTTTTTTTATTAATAATTAAACATGATCGGGCGGCTGTGGCTCAGTCGGTAGAGTGATTGTCCACTAATCCACTAATTGTGGGGTTGGTGGTTCGAATCCCGGCCCGGGTGATCCCATGCCGAAGTGTCCTTGGGCAAGACACTGAACCCTAAGTGGCCCCCGATGGCAAGCTAGAACCTTGCATGGACGCTCTGCTACCATTAGTGTGTGAGTGTGCTCTCATTTGTAAGTCGCTTTGGATAAAAGCGTCTGCTAAATGAATAAATATAAATGTAAAATGATACTACCAATACATTGTACTACTTGTTCATTATCTATACCCCCCCCCACCCCCCACCCTAATAACCAAATAAAGCATCCAAAGGGAGCCAGGATCATGTACTTTTTTAATTAAAATTTTCTATGCTAAACATATTGACTGGACTTACTAACTTTCTTTCAGTTTAATGAGAGATAATCTCGTTAACGATCTGGGATCATGTGTAACTCTCATGTAACTTTCACGAGGCCTGAATATACATGTGTGCAATTTCTGTATTAAATTCTCACTGCTCTCATTTAACTGTCTAGCCATTAGCTATCATAAGCATAATAAAGTCAAGAATATTTGAATCAAATTATTATAATTTTTCTACCAAATCCAGCCTTTGGAGACAGTAAATGTGGACATGTTTTAGGAACTTTTGCATTTCAGATGCTGCTTCAGAAGAAACTTCAATGACCGTGAAAGAATTTAGGGATCCAAATATCATTTCATCTTGTTAATTAATTAATATGCAACACTGCACACACATTCTCTCAGTTTTATTCTCTTAGTCCTTTTATACATTTTTGCAGTGTTCCTGATCTATCTCTTTGTGTCTTGTGTCTTCTAGTCTCCCATCTTGTCTCCTAACAGCACCCCTCCCTTCTGCATCATCCTGCTCATGCTTTGGTGGTTGGCAGCCTGTCGATGAGAGTCATTGGTCGACGGCAGGCATAGTCAATGACCCTGACAGTGCGCAGTTATCGCCCTAATTAAGATGCCACACTTGAGTTAAACCGCTGCATTAGGATTTGATGGGGAATTGATCAGAGTGTCACAGGCAGGAATCGGAAGAGAGAGATGAAGAGAGTGAAAAGGGAGCACAGATGGAGGAGGGAGGTTTACTCAGGCACGCCACCTTCTTGTCAATGGTGTCTGAGGTGCAGGGGTCAAAGGTTAAGACAATCTTTGATTCCACTTGATCATCCCACTATGTCTCCGCTTGACGGATTAATTACTGTGATATTGAAGTGGCGGAATCTCAAGTGGGCTGTTAAACAGCGGGCAAGTGCCTGGAAGCCAATGTGTGCATGTGTTTGTGTGTGTGTGTGTGTGGGTGTGTAATTTGGTTCATGTTAATTACAGTGTTTTTCAAATAGTCTACTCTCAAGGAGTCTAGCAGCGTATAGACAAACATGCATCGGGTGATTAAAGGAACAGATTGCACATTTTTCTCCTTTATATACATATGCACAAATATAGTTGATCAGCTAAGCCATTTTTTTTTTTTACATCTAAAATTTATTTCTTTGGTGTTGGACTGCAGCTACAAGGCTAATGTAGCTTAGAAGTGCAGGAAGCATATAGTTAAATCATCACACACTTTCCCCAAGTTTGTAAATATCCTCAGACTTGCTTATGTGTTTTCTGATAGTGAATGAGATACTGTTATATATAAAAATGGACAGACGTACACCTATAAAAACGAATTTTATATAATTTGATGATTTCAAGAGTTTATAATTAGAAAGCGTTTAAAGCTTCCTACAGAAGTTCTACATCATTTCAACAAAGGGTTCTACATAGAAACTTTAAAGGGAGGAAGAATGCATTAGATTAGATAAGGGAGTCAATTGGCAGGCCGCAGTCTGGATGCAAACCCAGTGGACGAAACCAAGCACTCAATAACTACTGTAGCAAAACTGATCAACATATGAAAAATTGTATCGTCATAAAAACAACGTGATGACAACAACAAAAACTTTCTCCTACAAACACTCACAGTTTTGGAACAGCCTTCCAATTAATGTTTGGGACTCAGACACAGCCTCAGTGTCTGAATACATATTTGTTTAGTCAAGCTTCTTGTGAAGTTCTTTGGTAAAGTAGCAGAGGACTCACAGGCATGTGGTGAGTGTTGTGGTGAACTGGGACGTTTGGATGCCCCCACCCCTCTTTCTCCCACTTTAATGCGTTCACCCAGGTTTGTTGATGGAGTGGTGGAGTGTCTGGCTGCCTTATGTCCCAGGGCACCTGGTCCCTGTGTTACCTTTTGGCTCTTCCTTTTAGTTATGCTTCCATAGCTAGACTTGCCGGAGTCCTTGCTTGCACTCACACAAAGTACATTGTCCTTAACCATTACAGGACAATAAGCATACCTAATAATCTACCATACCTTTTGCCCTCACTCGTTCTGTCGTGCTCCACATGATACTCCTGAGATACCAGTGATCCTGACCCCTTCTGCTTTCCGAACCTGCCTGATCCATCCTGAAGCCCTACTTCTGGTTGGAGCTCTCACAAATTGAAAGTCACATGCTGCTACTGAGGATGGCCCCACATGGTGCAATCTAAAGATCATTGAGATTACTGAGGATGATACCACTTTAAAACCATAAAGATGGCTTTGGACTTCAGTTTATATGAACAGTTATGCTATGATGGCTAAGACTACAATTGATACGATAGCTTTAGGACTGCAATTGCCACAAATCGTTTTGCACTCAAGTCTCCATCAGTGAACAGTGGAGAAGTTCACTGACTGAGTAAAACTGACTTTATGTAAAAACGGTGATGAATTTTCCTGGTCACACAACTTCACTATTTACCATGTACTGTAGTATTATCAAATTTATAAGAGGGATTTGTTTATTTATAAATGCACTATCTGGTGTCACCCAGATGATAATAAGTTCCTTTTTGAGTCTGGTTCCTCTGAAGGTTTCTTCCTCATATCATCTCAGGGAGTTTTTCATTGCCACCATCGCCTCTGGATTGCTCATTAGGGGTAAATTCATACATTTAAAATCTATCTATTGAAATTAAATATGTCTGTAAAGCTGCTTTGGGACAATGTATATTGTTAAAAGTGCTACGCAAATAAAGCTGAATTTGTTGCGAATTGAAAACAACAAAATAAATGGACAGACAAGTACAGTATGTTTTAATTTTCTGTTTAACTTTTAATTCATGTCTCAACTGTTTAAAGTCTGTGGCTCTAGTCAAAGTGGCAACATGTAGCACCAGCACAAAACAAATCATAACCACTTCAGATTGTCTAATCTAATCTAATCATTCATCATTAATGGCCAAGCATTAATGATCAGCAGATAACTGGTGTCACAATTCAGCCATGTTAGACCTTTGTAAGTGATTCATTGTATGTTGCTGAACCTTCAGCAATTTTAGTTGAATATTCTTGTTTTAGTATTAAAAGTTATCATGAAGCTAGAATCTCTTTTTTTTTTCTCTTTAGAAAACACTTCGTGATCACTCTGCACAAGCATCAGCCTTAGGCAGGAGGCATAGCCCAAAGTTTAATGGTGGATTATCTATCCATCCTTCTTTGAAGCACCAATGTGGAAAGAAAGACAGTTATGTTGTAACAAATGTTGTAATCCATCTATTTTAACATGCAAGTTAATTCATTTATTTGAGAAAATTTGTTCAACTGCACCTGGTCTTACCTTTAAATATTTGTAGTGCCTCATTGGCATGTGTGAAATGTGAGGGCAGTTTGTATACAATGATATTTGGCTTTGAAATTAAAAATGTTATTAGTGTAAGACGCACAGCTTCTATGGCATGCCGTACACATCATTTGCATATCATTTATTTGCCTTACATGTAAAGGTCACTGACACTGTGGGTGTTGTACCATGTATTGGTATATGCATTAGAATAAGTGCAGTAAGGCATTATTACATACCTGAATGAACATATCCAAACATATACATCTCTAACTATTACCTGGGAGAGAGTGAGTGAGAGAGCGAGAGAGCGAGAGAGAGAGAGAGAGTTGTGTAGTCACTGATGATTTTGTTTCTAAAAGTGCATTTACAATCCCATTAAGCCATCCATGTTTTGGCATAAGTGAACAGGATCAATTAAGTTGGTATATGCTACAGTGCTGGTTGATGGCACTCATATATTTTACATAGATATATGATGAGCTGATTTATGACAACCATAAAATGTGAAAATCCTACCTGGAGAAACTTTAAGTGGCATGCCTTTTTTCCAGCTAGCTACAATTGGAAAAAGAAGTCTGAGCTTCCAAAACAAGACATTGGGGACAAATATAACAAATAAGACTGGGGTCTGTATTGACAGTATATGCCAGTATATGACTACCCGGGGATCTGCAAAGAGCTGACCTGAAAGCACAGTGAATAAACAAATTTACTGTCTGTTAAATGATGTCAGAGATATTTAGGATTTTTAAGAGGACTTCATTTAGACAAAATATAGATTGGATACATATAGCCTAAAGTTTGCAGGGTTTGAAAAAGAAATTTGGTTATAGAGTAGCATCCTGAAAGTAGCATCAAGAAAAAAAAATAATATGCACCCCCTATTTGTTTAGAACACCATATCTTCTCATTCTGAATAATGTATTCATATTCAATTACATTGATAACATCCTAGATTGACTGGCACCCTGTCCAGGGTGTACCCCGCCTTGTGCCCGATGCTCCCTGGGATAGGCTCCAGGTTCCCCCGTGACCCTGAAAAGGAGTAAGCGGTTGAAGATGGATGGATGGATGGACATCCTAGATTGTGATCCCATGAGTTCCAACCAAAGAAATCACATAAACCAGAGGTTTTGTAAAATTAAAATTAAAACCTCGACTAAAATATTTAAATTAATTAATTAATTAAAATTAAATTCGACTATTAGATTGCTTATATTTTGTGGGAAATAGAACAAACTAAATTTGATAGAACATACTGTATTATGTTCAGGTGCAAAGCAAACCATCCGTCCATCTATATTCTATACTGCTTATCCAACACAGGGTCGTGGGGGAGTTTGGGAACTCGGGGAACAAGGCTAGTAACACCATGGATGGGGTGACAACCCATTGCAATGCACATTTACACAGTAAAGACAATTTGGGAATGCCAATCAGCCTACAAGGCAAGTCTTTGGACTTTGAGGAGTACTTGGATGAAACCCCCAAAGCACAGAGAGAACAAGCAAAGTCCACTCAAACAGGGCCGAGGTGGGATTCAAAGTCTCAACCCCAGAGGTGCGAGGTAACAGAGCTAGGACCACTCGTGTGATGAACTTTCAGACTCAGAATTCACACACTATGATGACACTGCTGCCATTTCTAACTTTTTTCTCCCATTGCTTCCAGTTTGGGCCATGCCCATTTTGGGTTTAAATCTGACTACAGCTCCAGATATTTGGAACACTTAAGGTACAGATACAGTTAGTGGCATTGTGTTACATCCCTGTAGGGTGTATATATTCTTTGTGCCCAGTGTTCCTGGGATAACCTTTGGATCGTCCACAACCCTGACGAAGATAAACCCCTTACTGAAGATAAATCGATAAATCTGGCGAGAGATTTCAGCACAACAAAAGCACATTCTGTGATTTATACTGTAGAGTTAAATTCTATAAATTATCTAGTACATGACCCAAATGATATACCAGTACACCACTTCTACACCACATAACAACTCTCTAACCCTTCTTTAATCCTGGCATTTGTTTTTAATTTATAAACATTTTCATAAACTGTAGTCACAGTCTATAAGAGGTCAAAGAGACATGAAATAGGGTTATTCTAAGTTATGTATTTTCTCATGTTTAAATGCATGAAATAAGGTTATGTGAGGTTTCCAAAAATAATGCATTTACTACATAATATCATGGTCTATTCACACCTATTTACACACACTCACCTTTTGTATTCCTCCATTTTTTATCGCTCTGTCCTTTTCCACACCCATATAACCTGGGTCTGGGTCTGAACTTTTTCCAGTCTGCTGATTTTCTTTGCTTTCACCTTATCCTTTCCTCTCACTTTAACTCTCTAGGATATTCTTTTCATCTGAATTTTCTTGGTAGCTTTTCTTTTTAATCCTAAATTTACTTTCTTACGAGGACAAGAAACATCTCTCTCCCTCCATGAACCCCTCCCTCACACCTCCTTCTCCTTTTTCCTCATGCTCTCTGTGTCTCATAGGGTCATTTGCCTTTTCAGATGAGATTATGAGGTATAATGGAGGGGGAGGTGGAGAGTGCTGAGACAGGGAGAAATGGCCTGCAGCAAAGATGGGAGATTTGATGGCTAGTCGATACAGCGGTCCAGCTGACAGAGACAGCATGAGAGAAAAAACAGCTGAAGGAGGGAAGACACATGGGAAGAAGAGGAATAAGTAGAGATTGTGCATCTCATCCAGGATATGTAAGCAAAACCTTTATAAAGTTTGAACGAACATCATTTACACTTAAAAATCAATTGACTTTACATTATGTTTTCTGCTTAATGGCATCATATGCCAATTCTTGACTGAGCCTGATGTGTCACATCAATCTACCGATCATACCTCATAGCGTATCTGACACTCACACTAATCGTAGCTTTTGCTCAGGCTCCTTAAACGCCCTTTATGGCTGCTTGGGGAGACAATGGTGCGACGCCTCTCTAACATCCCACTCCACATCTCAGGCAGAATGCAGTGGCCCATTGCCACGGTAACATTTCCATGGTGATGGATGGGGAGTGAAGATGACAGAACGGGGATTAACCTTGGTTTTATGGCTGAGGGCGGGGCCAGATGGCTGCCTTTGGGCTGGGAGGGGAGTGAGCCCCGCCTTTATGCATCATAAACAGGGCAAATGATGCATATGCAAAGTTCCTCTAAATGAAGAGCCATCCGTTACTGACTTAATGAGGGTTTTTTAATCAAACAGAGGTCAGTGCCATCAGAAACAATGATAAGATCAAATGTAGCTGCCAAAGATAAATGGGGACGAATGGTCACTTATTCTCAAACAATATGGTAAAATGCCTTTCCTTACAGCTTTCCCTCTCTCTCTCTCTCTCTCTCTCTCTCTCTCTCTCTCACACACACACACACACACACACACAGAGTCAAATTCTCTTTCACTGCTTTTTTTGTCCCCCTGGGTGTTCAGTGTTGATGGAGACAGTCTTCCTTGCTTTACGACACATTCAATATTGTATTGGATTGACACTTCCTGAGAGGGGGCAGTTATGGGTCAAGGGCCAAAGGCAGACAAGCTCCATTTGTCCTAGTCACTCCTTCCTTGCCTCACTTTTTTTTCACTTTGCCTCTCAGGTTACTTTGCATATCAAGTGGCATCTAACTACAGGTCAGTACAGATTCAGTCTTCAGTGTCTCTCCCATCGGGCCAGATACTCCGGTATGCTGCCCAGTTCAAAGACATGTTGTAGGCTGATTGCCATTTCCAAATTGTCCATATTGTGTGAATGTGTGTGTGACTCTACTCTAACTGCTAACCCTGGAGGCATGAGGCAAGGCATGCTATCCACTAAGGCTGACCAAAAACTTGACGAATTTAAGCCTGATTTGCACCCTCATCAATGATTGGGGGTGTGTGGCCCGATACAAGGCTTGTCACTACCGACATTTTGTCCAAAAAATCCTCAAGTTTGTGGTGTCATTATGATTATTTTACTGCTCTGGATACCCGCATTAGCCAATGAGAGCGAGCAAGCATCACCTACCGGATGTTGGTGCTTTTATAATGGAAACAATGCAGCCACAAACATGCCACGAAACTGGAGTATGGTTCTGCATAGAGGTCAACCGAAGAATTTTTTTTTATGGTATGTTGAGCCTAGGATGCTGTGCTCTCTGGTTCTTGAGAGAGAGAGAGAGAGAGAGAGTTAAATAACTTTCAGCTGTGTGAATGAGGCGGCTGATATGCATCTAATAAGTAAATTGAAGTGTGAGTGATACTGTCTTCTGAAGTCAGATTTGATAAAACGCGAGGTTCTGTGAGACCTTGTGTCTGTGAAATTGTTATTACAATCGACAGGTGTGTGGTCTCGCGGTCTGTCCAATTGTCTAGTGTGTGCATTCGGAGGATGATAATGTTAAAAATCGGTTGAAACTGTCATTACGTCTGTGATCTCCCATGATTTTAAAATTGGTTAAGATAAAAAAAAATCATCTAGTGTGTCCCTGGCATAATTCACTGTATCCTCCGAAGTTAATAATATGATTGTAAAAAAAATTACAGCCTATCATGTTAACCACAAAGCCATCCTCGACATCCACAATTATACATTTTTTAAGCCATTTATGTGGTGTGTCCATCATACAAGTTCCTGTGTAAACCGTTACTATAGAAACAATAACATATTATCAATCTACCAAATGCAATAAATATAAATTAATGTGTTTAATATAAAGCCATCAGAGCTGCTGTTTGAGAAAATTAATCAACACCATCTGACCAATCAGGATCCACAATGAAACAGTGCTGGGGTATAAGCTACATTAATAATACAATCTATACTCTTAGATAAAATGGCTTTTTTTTATAATGGCTTTGGTAGTTAAGGGGATCTACTTCAAATGTCCTCTGGTATGGGTACACTCTGTTGTAAGTGTTTCACTTAAAACCCTCAAGGGTTCTTCCAGAGGGACAAGCTTAAAACCCCACACGGGTTCCAGATATTCTTCTGAAAAGGACCAGTTTTAGAGCTAAATGATTCTACCTCACATTTCATACATTTCATAATCTAATTGAAATTACTTTTTGCACACACACACACACACACACACACACACACACACACACACACACACACACACACACACACACACACACACACTGTGATTGAATGGAGGTGAACTGAGGGTGACCCTTGATTGCTTGTGAGTGATTCCTCAAAACAAATGGGTACAAGTCCAACTCTAATAGTGTGTGTGAGATTGTGTGTTTGTCTCTCTGTCACCCTGGGGCTGTAACGTAAAGAGACATGTACGACTGACCCCCCACCTCACTGTTAACAGAGTGTCTGGCACAGTAATGTGCCATAAAGACAGACAGATGATTAACCTTGCTGGCCCCATGTGCACACCGTGTGTGTGTGTGTGTGTGTGTGTGTGTGAGTGTGTGTGTGTGTGTGTGTGTGTGTGTGTGTGTGCGAACGATGTCGTAGTCTAACATGTCACCAGGATGGTTTTATAGGCATGTTGTCGGACAGCTGCTGAAAAAAGAGAGGCTCTATTACAAGTGTTATACATCTCCTCACAGACAGGCCACAACCTCCTTCATTTAATGTGAGAGAGACACTGCTAAGATTTCATTTAAAAAAGTTTTATCTGTGCATCTGTGTTAGATAACATAGTAATTACATAAGATTACACACCCTAATCAGTGAAATGAAAATTCTGAACTATTCAAGTGAATTTTGTCCATGTTTGCCTCCAGCAATGGCAAGAAAATGCTCAGATTTCGGTTTCCAAACTGCCTCCGAATGTTAGAAGAGCATCAGTTTCCTTGAACGAATAATGCAAGGAGACGGCTTAGCTCCATCAGCCTGTCAGCCCATGGCAGCAGCAATGAAAGCTCATGAAAGGTGATTAGAGACGATAGCTGTCCCCTCTTAGTGTCACGGCACATGACAGCAGTCCTCAGGCACAGGACAGAGTGGATGCATGAGAGAGAGAGGAAGGATGGACAGAGGAAGCAGAGTGGTTGAGTGGCCATGGCAGTCTGTCCCAGAGGATCTGTCTCTCGGTGTTGACCTGCTGACCTGCAGGACAGATCAGCACCTGGACCTCAGGCTGAAGAGACATGCAGAGTCGGGAAATGAGAAATGGATGCAGACAAATACACCCATACATGCTGGTGCAAACACACAAATACACACACACACACACACACACACACACACACACACACACACACACACACACACACTAAGTAACACATCCCATCTAAGTAAGAGAGTGACAGTAGTTGGCTGCCATTTCCGGAGTATAGGAAGCAGTGTTATGTTTTGCAATGTTGTCAGCATTCATAAGCTTCACATTCAACCCCATAAATGAAAGAGAGAAAGCAGAGAAGGCGAGATAGTAGGAGTACTGGACGGGGTGCCAACCCATCACAGGGCCCAATCACACACTACGGACAAGCGTCCACCGTACATGTCCTTGTGTAAGTGTCTACTATAGAAACAACAATATATTAGAACAAGTGCCTTCATTTACACCTGAGATTTTAATTACAGACGGCACTGTAAGAACTGGTGTTAAAGAAAATCTGTCACCATCTGACCAATCAGAGTCAAGCATTCAACACTGTGAAGTTATATATGCAATACTGATGTACTGAAATAATTTGTCAGAGAGGATTTCTCACAGCTCTCTGGACTACAGTTTAATTTTTCAAGATGATATTAAAGGAATACTTCGGCACCTAGATACCGTGTTTATAATATGTGGACTTTAGATAGATAAGCATTTCAATACATGCCATTGTACTGATCATGGAAATCTAAAGGCAGCTCATCAATTTCGTCAATAAACATGCAAACTATGCGACTGAAAACTTTTACTCTAACAATCAGTGTCTTAAAATAAGACAGACATGAGAGATTTTTTAAACACTTAAGTAATACACTGAAATTAATTCCAGTTATTTCCAATTAATTCCAGTTAGTGCACTTTACCAGTGATTTTATGCTATCCATGTAAAGCTTAATTCACTAAAACTCAGTTATTCAACAAGATTTTCTTCGTTCTTTTATCACACTGAACTATGTTAAAATTATTGTCCATTGTCCATATTACTGCAGAAATAGTAGATAAAAACACAGAACTTTTCCTTCTATCAAATCAAATTGAATCATAGTATGTAAAAAGTGCAGTATATAACCAGTTTGTTGGTGTTGTATTAACTCAGTATCGATCTAGAACAATGGAGTACATGGCATTAAAGGGCCATGGGTGTATGAACAAAGAGTAAAACTATGCAATTGCATAAACATTCTCATCTGTTCATTTAGCTGGAGGCTAGTAATAACTTTAAAGGGTAATTGATCAGTTGCTATCATGTACAGTCACCTTTTGGTTTTGTGCTTAAAAACTCATTCCACTTTTCTTCTTTTTTCATGTTGTTTGGTTCAGGATTTACCCACCGCTTCTACTCTGTCCATCCTTTCTTCTGCTCTCTTGGCCTCTCCATCGATCTCTTCCAGTATCCAATGTCAAAGACACATTCAGATGCTTTTCCTTTCTCATTAATAATTCACACTGTCTGAGTCATCAATAATAATTCTCACCAAGCAATCATTCAGCTTCGCAACCAGTCCCCCTGCATCACCCACTCTGTCTCTCTGTAACTGAC
>JAFFST010046624.1:21919-32644 GCA_022414735.1 Noturus placidus | reverse complement strand
TGAAGATCAGGCGTGCTGCAGCATTCTGAATCATCTGCAGAGGTCTGATAGAGCTGGCTGGGAGGCCCGAAAGTAGAGAGTTGCAGTAGTCCAGTTTTGAGACAACAAGAGCCTGGACTAGTATCTGTGTGGCCTGTTCAGTGAGGTAGGGTCGGATTTTCTTGATGTTGAACAGGATGAATCTACAGGACCGAGCAGTTGCTGAGATGTGGTCTGTAAAGGTCAAGCTGTCATCAAGAGTCACCCCAAGGTTCCTGGCCGTCCTGGTTGGTTTGAGTGTGGTTGTGCCTAGCTGTACAGTGAGGTTGTGGTTGATTGCGGGACAGGCTGGGATGACGAGAAGCTCAGAAATGTACTTGACTTGAGGCTGTAATTGGTGCCAAAGGCTCTTCAACAAAGTATTGAGCAAAGGCAGTGAATACTTTTGTACATGTGCTTTTTATGTTTTTTATTTTTTAATAAATTTGTTGTCATTATGGGGTATTGTTTGTAGAATTTTGAAGAAAATAATGAATTTAATCCATTTTGGAATGAGGCTGAAACATAACAAAATTGTGGGGAAAGTGAAGCGCTGTGAATACTTTCCGGATGTACTATATATACACAGTACTGTATGTACTGAAATTGTCTCAGACTCAATGTAGTTCTGTGAGTTATCAGGTTTAAATATAGTTTAAATGCAAATTGGATATATTTGCAACTTTGTACATTTTTATGAGGTAAATCTATGTACAGATAACTTCCAGATACTCATGATGCAGGAAATGGGGTAAAATATGTAATTTAATTCATGTTTCAGATTCATGTTTCAGACTATGTAAAAATGATATTTCTGTAAAGCTGCTTTGAGACAATGTACCATTGTAAAAAGCGCTATACAAAATTGATAAATTAACTATGATAGTGTTCTAGCAGCAGCATCCATTTTTTTTCAACAAGACAAAAAGTTAAGAGATTAATTAATGTTGTCATGTTCAACAATATAACTGCACATAATTTAATTTCGAAATCTGTGCTCCGTCTTCTCCATCTCTGAGGATATGGGAGTGACTCCTCTCCACAGCATTGACATAGAGCACTGTGAATAAATATTAGTCATTCACTTTGCTCGTTAACCACCGAAAACCTGTAATCACCACAGACCACAGACCTTCCAACACACACACACACACACACACACACACCAATGTCCCAAGACACTCTTAATTTATGCTGTTCACTAACGACCCCCACTGGGATGAAGCCCATTTAGCTTATAACAGACCCTGACCCCCACTGGGATGAATCCCAACGCAGAGAGAGAGAGAGAGAGAGAGAGAGAGAGAGAAAGAGAGAGAGAGAGAGAGAGAGAGAGAGAGAGAGAGAGAGAGAGAGGGAAAGAGAGTGAGATGGACTCTAATGCACATTTGCATTACCACCAGTCATGCAGGGTGACTTTTTTTTATATCTTTCAGATGTTTAACATTGCAGGGAACCTCTGGTTGCTCAGTCAAGCCAAGTGAATCACAGAACAGGGAATTTAGCCAATGAGAAAGCCTGCAGCTTTCTAAACGTTTCAAATTTGATATGCTAATAATCTTCCAATACACTATAATAAGTATTCAATATGAAGTAATTAGTAATACTAAAAACTACATCCTTACTTTAATTAGCTTGAAATGACTTTAAAACAAGCAAAGACTCCTGTAGCTTTTTTTTTTTCTTAAATTACATACACAAATAGCCAGGCCAAAATACTTAAACACTAATGCAAGAGGTAGAGATAGTCCTGAATATCTGGATATTGGTGGACCACATTATTTGGTTTTCACAGCATGTGGTACTTCACAGTTCAGACCAAAGTTTTTTTTTTGAGCAAATGTTTGAATTCCAGCTAGAAATACAAATATTACAAAACTTGTTTTGACTTAAACGATTATTAACCTTAATAAATGACTTATTATTTTGGCAGAAAATACTGTAAAAATACTGGTAAAATGTTGCTCTTTGTTTTTCTTTAACAGCAGTACAAGGTGTTTACCCCATTCAGTGAGACATATGTGTGTGTGTGTCTGTGTGTGTGTGTGTGTCTATGTGTGTGTGTGTGTGTGTGTGCATGTGTGTTTGTGTGTATGTGTGTGTTTTGCGTTTGAAGGTACAAGGTGTAACTTAAGGGTCAGTGCTTGCTCTAACTTCCTGTCTGTATTGATAGTCATTTCCTGCTGCTATAGGAAGACGCATGCAGTAACAGGAGAGAGTGTGTGCATTGCCACACACTCTGATGGTGTCGGCAGAAAAAAGACCATCCAGATCAATTATGAATGAGACTGATGGAGGGGATAGGAGGAGGAAAGAAAAAGAAGAGGGAGGAGGGAAAGAGTGAGGGATGAGATGGGGTGACATGACGGTGTTATCTCCAGATAAACCAAAACAGTTCGGGAGGTGAAAGAAAGATAAGTACCTTACACACACAGTCACAGACTAAACACTAAACCACACACACACACACACACACACACACACGCACACACGCGCACACACACACACACACGCACACACACGCATTCAGTCCATTACACATTTATTCCTTAACATAACATTTATCCTATATGATTATATGCATCATATCCTTACACTTTCAGTACTATGTATGTGTCTGTTATATAAAAAGTCAACTGAAAAATACAATAAACAGAAGCAGAAGCATCCGGGGATAAGTTCCCGGGATAGGTTCCCGGGATAAGCTCTGGATTCATCACAACCCTTACCAGGATAAAGTCCTCACTGAAGATGAATAAATGAATGAATGGATGAATACAATGCTGGTAACCACAAATTGTCTCAACACTAACCACACAGCTTTTTTTTTAATCAGCATCTTGTAAAGATACATTAAAATATAATACAAATCCATAAACATATTAAGTGGCTCATGTAATAAATCAATGATGTGCAATTATCCAATTAACATACATTGATACAGACCACTAAGCCACAAACACCTGCACATTCTCTGTGCTTTCTGTCCTCTCTTAACCAATGTCACGATACCAAATGAAAGCCTTCCTTTTATTTTATCTATAATTGATTGTAGTCATGTATGATAGAAGCTGTAAAAGAAGTTTTAAAGAGAGAGAGAGAGAGAGAGAACAGGAGGGAGGGATGGTAATGCTCTGGTAGGAGCTAACAAGCATGTCTCATGCTGGATGACGGTTTCATGACCGCAGGTTGAGCAGAGACAGGCTCACTTCCCTCTGCTTGATGTTCCTCCTTTTTTCTTTTAATGAGTGTCAGCACTGTTCTTTTACTTCACTGAAAGAGAAAGAGAGGCTGGAAACCAGAGCAACAAAACAACAAGAAAGCAGAAAAAAAGACCAAAAGAACAAGCAGTTTTTGATAAAGTGCTTACAGAGCGATTAGCGTGAGTTCTGCAGACAACTACGCAATGGTGATGCAGGATCAGAAAATGGCTAACATACACATGGGCTGGTTGAATCTATTCAATTAAGGAAGAAGACCTGATTTAAAAAAAAAAAGTAATAGACAGATGCACATGTCAGATTTTCTAAAGGAATAAAATAATATTTTACATTTTATAAAGAGATCTTCAGAAGACTAGAGCACGATTAAAATGTGTAAAAGTCCAGGTACATTAAATTCCATGCTTACAAAGTAACTAACAAGACTGAATGGAGACAACAGTTACCTCATACCTCACAATGACTCATTTATGGCTGAGAATGAGACTGTTTGCTGTTTACTGTTAGCTTTTGTTTCATAGTAGTGCTTCATGTTAACACTTCTGACTAATGCTATGGAATGGGTGTGTGATTGTGCCCTGTGATGGGTTGACACCCTGTCCAGGGTATGCGTGTGTCCCGTATTATGCCCCAAATTTCCTCAGCTAGTCTTCAGCCCCCCCAACCCTGTGTAGGAGAAGCTGTATGGAAAATGGATGGATGGATGGATTTGGACCATGAGCCAATTTATTTTGAATCTGACACAGAGAGAATAAATGCATACTTCTCTGTCCAGTCGTCTTTAAACATTTTGTTGAAATTATTTTTAAACAAGCCATCAGACCAGAACATATCAATAACATGAAATATCTACATTTACATTTATTCATTTAGCAGACGCTTTTATCCAAAGCGACTTCCAAATGAGACACACTCACACACCAATGGTAGCAGAGCTTCCATGCAAGGTGCTAGCTTGCCATTGGGGGCAACTTAGGGTTCAATGTCTTGCCCAAGGACACTTCGGCATGGGATCACCCGGGCCGGGATTCGAACCGCCAACCCCACGATTCGTGGATTAGTGGACAACCCGCTCTACCCACTGAGCCACAGCCGCCCATCTATGATAAATATCTATGAATATCTTTGAAAACAGAAGTTAGGGAATTGTCTGAAATAGCATTCAGTTATGAAAATAAATACAAATATTTTACTGCATGGTTAATATGGATAAAGTTCAACAAAATAATGGATCCACTACAGAAGCCCTGTAAGATAACCATAATTGTAACGATTTATTTTATTTTAAGTAAAAGATATAAATGATCTAAGTGGCAGACTTGTCAAGCTGTACCTAGTCTAATACTCCAGAGACAGGTTGTGATGAAATAGATAGACTCTAGTTGAAAGACTCGTCACAGAGCAAGGCACTGCCTTCAAACAGCGCCTCAAAGACACACCATTGTGTCTTTTCATTACAGCAACTGCTCTGTCAAAGCTACAGAGAGATGAGATTGAAGTATTTCCCCATATGTTATGAGAAAAATAAAAACATTAAATGAAGGAACAAATAAGAAGGTTACGTACCACAAACGTGACTTTTTTTATCCGCATTTAGAGTGTGACAGGAAATAAATAATGCCTACAAAGCTGTAGTATTTACAATACAGTCTCTAGGTTTTAGGTGGAAATCTAGGGAAGTGAAAGTGATTGGACAAATATGAAATCAGAAATGAGAATGACAACAGTTGGCGTTCTGAGTTTGTCTTGTTTTCCATTTTGAAAATATAAAAGACGAGTATGAGTAAGAGGAACCATAATAGCTCCTGAAAGCCCAATTCAGGAATCTCTCTTCACTGTCTTATCTCTTCTCATCTTGTCTTATTCCACATGATACAAATAAGAAAAATCAGAGTATCTGACTGCTAGGGACGCTGTGAGAAAATCCGCCATGACTGGGAGCTTCCTACGTCCTGTCTTCTTGATTACCGTCCCTCTGTGTCATTGTGTCCTGCCAAATCTACACATACACACACAGTCCTGTGCACTTACACACAGACTATATGCAAAAACACATCTTTAATTAGGCACAGAGTTGCTGATCTTGTCCATAATGTAAAACACTATGGGAATTTATGTACACAAGATTTGCACTGTATAATAGTGATGACCACATGCTGCGCTGTTAGATTAGCACAGAGCATGTGATGAAGCAGCAGCACACATATTCACACTTACACAAGATTTTTTTTTTATATAGTGCCAGGGCCTCAGAGGAGCCAAGGGAACGCTAAAAAATGTGCAATATGCAATGATCCATACAGAAACAGACCTGGTAGTGGTTATCAATGGGTTGCCATTTTGGTGATTAGCAAGCAAAAAGAGATTGCTGAATTGGGGCTTTCTGAAAATGAATGTAAAGCAATCTTAATTTTTTTTTCCACCTCAGTTTTGGCCCCAAATGCAAAGAGGTGAAAACTACCGCTGTGATTTGAGATTGAATCACACCTGTTCTATACAAGGTTTTTATTTCCTTTTTTTTATTATTTACAGTTGTAGAGTTCTGCTATCTGCCTCTGTAGTGGCACAGATAAGCAGCCTGTATTTAACTCTATACAGCAAGTATATGTTAATAAGCTCTCAGAAAATAAAACAGGTACTATATGCGACGTTCTCTTGTATTTGGCGTGTTATCCTGATTTTTTTTTTCTTTGCTACGTATCTTACCAGGAAAAGTGTACTATTAAGGTACATACTTGCACTGTAAGTGCGTATTAGAGTAAAGCTTTACCAAAACACTATATGCACCTTTCTAAATAAAATACACATACTAAAGGTACAAAAGGTTTACGCTTGAGTGTACCAGTCCAGAGACAAGGAATGACAGTAGAAGTGAATCTGGGTGAATCTGAAAAAGTAATACAGCATTAGCAATCATTCTCCTCTTCCCATCTTGCTTTGTTGACTTGAAGCAGATACTGTTGGGAAAACATGTTTCCAATATTAATAAAAAAAAAAAAAAAAAAACAGAACATGGTATATAATTCGTTTTTTCTGGTATGAAATTCAGAAGTCAGACCTATTAGAGAACTTCAGTACAAAGTAATAAGAAATATTACAGTACAGAGATCAATACAAATAATGAGTAAAATATACAGTAAGTCAGACAGACGAATAGTAATGATGGAGCCAAGTGTATACATTATTCGCAACAGGTAATGTGTTCTAAACAGATAGAATACCCATAGGAATTGGAGTGTTATTGTTTATAATCTTTAGTGGTTGATTAGAAGCAGTACTGCATCACCAACTTTGTAGAAGATTCCTATTGCGTGTCCAACAAACCTTTCTGATCTTCCTGGTAGGTAACAAACCCCAAAACAAAACTAAATCGAATGAAATATCATTACATGGCTGATGTTATCATGTATGAACATGTTGACTGATTTTGGAAAAACATTGTTGTTTTCAAAAATAGAGCCCTAGCTGACTCAGTCACATTCAATAGAAAGCTTGCCAGAACGTTTCACAGAGTATCTGATGGAGCTGAAGAACTGCAGTTCAGGAGTTGAATAAAGTTTGTTGTTATACAAAAAACAAAAAAAATTAGATCATTTCCCAGCAACCCTGAGTTTATTTCCAATGTCTGGGGAAATAGAGATAGGGTTCACATTCAGTGAGAAAAAAGGGGCCATTCCTACTTCCAGTTCAAATCAAAATACAAACATGGATATGTTGGAGCAGTAAACACATACAAATACAGAGAGTGATGTTTCATTTCACATCTAATAGACAGACAGACAGACAGACAGACAGACACACACACAAACACACACACACACACACACACACACACACACACACACACACACACACATACAGCATTTATTCTTGTGACAAAGAGCTTACTCTTGTTATATGCATTTGAATACACAGAAATCATTATCCAGTATGTGTATATCTGTGTGTGTGTGTGTGTGTGTGTGTGTGTGCATGTATTTAGTCCTTTGTAAGACCAAAAAAGGACCAGATATCCTCACACGCAGTGAGAGGATAGTGTCAGATGTCCTTAAAATCACTCAGTCTTCACAAGAATATTATGTTTTTACAGCTTTTATTTTATTAAATAATTTATTTATTCATCTTCAGTAACTGCTCTATCATTGTCAGGGTCCCCTAGAGCTTATATTTGAGAAACTAAAAAATCTCACAATGTTGAAGGTCCTCACAATGATAGAAAAACCAACATGTGTGCTTCTGTGTGTGTGTGTGTGTGTGTGTGTGTGTGTGTGTGTGTGTGTGTGTGTGTGTGTGAGTGAATGACTGGCGAGGGGAGGGGGCGTGGGTTTGGGGGGTGCGGCATAGTGGATGATTAGATTTCCATTAATGAGAAGGGATAATGATGGGGGTGGGGGCTATACTATGGTTGTGAATTAAAACAGCATTGACTATGTGGCAGCACACACTATAAATTCAGTGTGGTGTGGTCACTCTGCCAAAGCTCCTATACATCTTTTCCTCTGTCCCAGTTTAGAATACCCCCCAAATTAATTAACATTCTGCAGATCTTTAGCTCGTTAATCTATTTGTAGTGGTCAGCATAAATGCACCACAGACTTTTTTCAGGCATCGTTGTTCTTCCAGAAATGAGAAAGATGTAGTGTAGATATAGATATACAAGACCTGGTGTCTTTCTCTCTCTCTCTCTCTCTCTCTCTCTCTCTCTCACACACACACACACACCCACACACACATACACTACAGATACTTGACAACTTACAATGTATCACCACTGATGTACATGTTACGAATGGCATATTTTAAAGTAATACTTCAATCTAAACTCTGTCTACTACATCTGTAGTAGATGTTCGATTGCCATGAGCAATAAACTTGATACAATACATTTCCCTTCAGGGAGAAAAATTAAAACATTTATTTGAAACTTAAGTATAATGGAAGAACATGTAAATATGGAAGTCTCTTAGTTTCAGCCTGATGCCACACATAACACAGTGGCAGTGTGTTTGGGTCATTGTCTTGATGCATGATAAAGTTCCCACTGATTACTTTGGACGCATTTCTCTGTAAATTGGTAGACAAAATATTCCTGTAAACTTCTGAATTAATTCATTTAGCAGACGCTTTTATCCAAAGCGACTTACAAATGAGAGCATACTCACACACCAATGGTAGCAGAGCTGCCATGCAAGGTGCTAACTTGCCATCGGGGGCAACTTAGGGTTCGATGTCTTGCCCAAGGACACTTCGGCATGGGATCACCCGGGCCGGGATTCGAACCACCTACGATTAGTGGACTACCGACTGAGCCACAGCCGCCCTACCATTCTGCTGCTACCATCATGAGTTGCATCATCAATAAAGATTAGTGAGAATGTTCCACAAGCAACCATGTAAGCCCAAGCCATGACACTACCTCCACCATGTTTCACAGATGAGCTTGCATGTTTTGGATCAGGAGCAGGTTCTTTCTTTCTGCCTACGTTGATCTTTCCATCACTTTGGTAGAGGTTAATCTTGGTCCCAGAACTTTTCTGACTAATGTCTGTATTTCTCTGCAAATTCCATTCTGGCTTTATGATTCTTACTGCTGATGTGTGGTTTGCATCTTGTGGTTTGGCCTCTATATTTCTGCTCCCAAAGCCTTCTCAAACTGTGGGTTGTGATACCTTTAACTGTGGACATTGTTATTAATGTCACTGACTGTTGTTTTTAGGTTTTTCTTCACAGCTCTCACAATGTTTCTGTCATCAGCCGTTATTGTTCTCCTTGGCCGACCCATTCGGTGTCTGTTGCTGAGTACACCAGTAGTTTCTTCCTTTTTCAGGACATAACAAATTGTTGTTATTAGCTATGCCCAATGTTTGTGCAAGGCCTCTGATCTCTCAGCTTCAAAATGGCTTGCTTTTCTCCCATAGACTGCTAAAACCAAGAGTAGATGTTCAGAGCTATTTATTGTTTAAACAATCAATCTAACAGATCAGGAAAATTTTTAAGTAAATTAACTTTTAAAGCCCCAAGATGTAAAATTTTGAAATATTGCCTCGCTGGTTAAAAACTGTTATTGCAGGCTACTTGGCAGAACAAAATTTCATAACAGAACTAGATTAATCTCACAGCTATAAGAAGCAAAAAATGATGCATTCGATGAAAATTCAGGGTCACATATTCTATACATTAGATAGGATGCTTTAACACTATAGACACTATTGGTGTACTGACACACTACTAAGCATGGTAGAATGTTGCTTGGGACTGTAGTGTGTGGTGAGAGGGAGGACACAAGTGTGTCAATTCAGAAAGAGCTTTATTGGGGTGAATACAAACATAGAAGCCAGAGTCAATAGCATGGTTAAAAACATAAGCAAACAAGAATAATCCATCATCAGAATCATGGAACGGGAATTAGGGATGAAAGTTTTCTCATTCTGGAAACCACAGAACTAAGAAACACTTTCATATACATGACATAAGGCTTTGATTCTTTCTTTCTCTCACACAGACTCAGATGTTTATTTCTTCTTTCTCATCTGCTAATCTATTAAAATATTAATACACTTTCATATACATGACATAAGGCTTTGATTCTTTCTTTCTCTCACACAGACTCAGATGTTTATTTCTTCTTTCTCATCTGCTAATCTATTAAAATATTAATACACTTTCATATACATGACATAAGGCTTTGATTCTTTCTTTCTCTCACACAGACTCAGATGTTTATTTCTTCTTTCTCATCTGCTAATCTATTAAAATATTAACCTGTTTCCTGTTTGACTCTACCTGTTAATGTATTCACCTCAAAAACACGAAAGAAATGTGTTAGCACCTCATATCAGATTTTCCCCCTGCGGTGGTCCACTAGCACCCTCGTCCCAGGACACATGTATGCACGTGTGTGTGTGTGTGTGTATGTGTAAAGGTGTGTACATGCCTCCTGGTTGTAGTCAGTGCAGGGATTAAAGCCCAGCATTGTTATTTTCTCACCTCTGTCTTTGTCACTCTGGGCCTCCCAGAGCTGTGGCTTTCTTCATTAACACTGGAGAATGACAGGGAGAGCTAATTGCATCGTTACCATTGTGTCTTTCACTCCAGCTTGCTATTTCTATTGCTTGAACTTAAAATATATCTAAAAGTTTTTTGTGCTTTTCTCTTTCATCTGAAGACTGAAAAATCATTTTAGATCCGCTAGTTGATCTTCAGTAATTCAATACTATCATTCTAACCCAAGATATTGTGTCAGAATAGTGATTACAGAGTGAAAAACAAGAGAAAATTTATATAAAAAAAATATTTTTTCTTTATTTAATAAAGCTTCTCCTTTATTATTTTCATATATCATGGAACCTGACCTGTTAAACCTGTCAGGGTCTTGGCAATCTTCTTATAGCCTCAGAGAGTTCTTTGCCATGAGATGCCATGTTGAACTTCCAGTGACCAGTATGAGGGAGTGTGAGAGCGATGACACTAAATTTAACACACCTGC
>JAFFST010046623.1:27224-41875 GCA_022414735.1 Noturus placidus | reverse complement strand
GGACAGGGTGCCAGTCCATCGCAGGGCACAATCACATACACACTCACACACATTCATACACTACGGACATATATTGTATGAAATTGTGTTATATCAAACTGGTACCAAAACCTTCGTGACCCCCATGCAGTACCTCCGCGGACCCCCTGTTGAAGACCTCCGTTCTATACAAATGTGTGCTTCTAACTTCGTGGCAACAGTCTGGGGAAGAACCACATATGGGTATGATACACAAACCTTTAGCCAAACAGTGCATCTATGAACAGAAGCTCTGACTTTCCAGCAATTAGTTGATTGCTCAATATAAAACATCCATTTCTACCATAGCTGTGCTACAGGACCTGGGCACTGCTGGCTGGAGTGGTTAAAGATTTGGCCTGCTGATCACCATGTTAATACCGCCAAACTGCTTTTATTGTGCATAGCCTAGAACCTTCGTCTGCTCGAGTCAACTATAAATTGTTTTGGATAAAAGCGTCTTGCCAAATGGAACGAGAGAAATGTTCTTTGAATGGGAACAGCTATGAGAAACAGATGGGTCATCAAGCATTAGTTTAATTTACTGCTTCATAATACAACTTGCAGACACCACGTTCTTATTAGAATAGCACACACCAGTCTAATATGCTATGGGCAAATTGTTTTGACCAGAAAATCTAGAACCCTCGGCCTTACCAAGTCAGTTCCTCTTTAGAATTTCATTAGCAAGCTAATTCAAAGCAATTCAATTACGAAGCATCTAATAGGATGAGCTCTGTGCCTTCACTTCATTACTGCCCAGATTAATGAACCACACTTACACATACACTTACGCCTCAGACAATTTCGATTCTTTATGCTTAAACAAACAGTCACAGCTATTTAACCAAAAAGCTCACCCCATGGCACAGGAAATAGCTTAGTTTGTGAAATATCAATCATATTTCTCAGCAGGTTACTATAGGACTCTTTACACCTGATTTGTTGGTTGTATGTCCAAGTTAGACTTGTTTGGTCATATTGCGCTCAGTATCAGGTGTGATAGAGAAGCCGAATCACCAACCTGTACAGGACTCTGAGCATGCAGGACCAATGTGTTCCCAAAAGAGTCCCCTCTGGGTGGATCAGTTTTTGCTCTGTTCCTGCCAACATTGGGGACGTGCTAAGTTTGGGGCGGTTGTGGCTCAGTTGGTAAAGCGGGTCGTCCACTAATCGTAGGGTTGGCGGTTCGATTCCCGGCCCGCGTGACTCCACATCCCGAAGTGTCTTGGGCAAGACACTGAACCCTAAGTTGCTCCCGATGATAAGCTAGCACCTTGCATGGCAGCTCTGCTACCATTGGTGTGTGTGTGTGTGTGTGTGTGTGTGAATGGGTGAATGAGATACAGTGTAAAGCACTTTGGATAAAAGCGCTATATAAGTGCATATTTACTATAAAGATCAGGGCACGGCTGAGACTTATCAGAGCTCCTGTTCTTGTATGTAACCCTTTTGATTCCCCCAAAGTCCTGACTTTCATCACCATCCTCAATCAGTGAACAGTGTTCTGGTCTCCTGTTGGATGAAGGTTCTCTTTTTACTGTCATGATTAGCGATTAGCCTTTTGTGGAACAGTTCAGCTGGAAAGTCCTCCAGTCAGGGATTCCCTGCTCATGACGGGTACAGCTGGAAAATGCTTCTGGAGCCACCATAAAAAATGCTGACTTGCTCATTTGTGATTACAGATATTGAAGTAATTGTGAAATTCTGTGACTTTTTAGACAGCAGTGTCTAAATATTAATTCACAACACTTTACTAAAGTTACGATAACGGACTGATTTAATACAGGTCTCCTGGCTTTCAGGGTAATCATGAGTTTGATGAAACATCAACAGTTTTAACAAGTCATGACCGTATGACTGTCTCTGTACGGGATCGTATCATGTCAGAACTTGTGTCCTATACACTCACAGTCACAGACAGATGTGGTTAACTCCGTAATTCCCTCATTATAGTGTATGATGCTGCGAAAACACTCTATAATGCCCAGGAACACTCACATCAATTCAAAACTGTACTTGTTTAATTGAAATGTTTTTAAAAAAATCTAAACCTCTGCACTAATCAACCAAAAACCTAAACATCTGCCATTTTGATTAAAACCTTTTTACACAACGGTGGGTCATTAGAACACAACAGATGGTAAGGAAACTAGAGTCCTAAGAGCAAACTTGTTTATATACTGTAGATGAAATGTGTGAGAGAAGTATGTACAGCCTTATAGGCGAGAGACTATCTTCAGAGTAATCGGATATTTCTAATCGGATACACGTCTTCATGGAGCTCGCTTCGGAGCTGAGGGTTAGGGAGTGGCAGCCAGTGTAAGTAGTGGACTTCACCACAGTTACGCTGGTGAGAAATAAGGCATCAGACCATCCCTGACCTTCTTATAATTAGTTTGTCTATGAATATACAATACTCCTACTTAAAGGGCAGTCCATGATTATATTATTGTTTTATTTTAAGCTACATTTGCCATGAATATTATATAAAGTGCAATACAAACCGACAAAAGTTCACTCGAAAATTAAAACATTTATTATTATTATTATTATTATTATTATTATTATTATTATTATTATTATTATTATAGCCATCAGTGGATGAGTTTGAGAGAGAACCCCAGATCAGCCATGCAAAGTTTTGTGGTCGTGATGCTGTTTCACTTCACACTTGATTTGCAAGTTCTCTCTCTCTCTCTCTCTCTCTCTCTCTCTCTCTCACACACACACACACACACACACTCAGCTGTTTGCAGCCTGCACTTCTCTACAGTTTCAGTTTTCATGTGCTTTATTGGCATGACAAATAATTGTACATCTGTAGTGCCAAAGCAAGCACAAAGGAAGGGTAATGCAAAAACAGGAGAAATAAAAATAAAATAAAAAAGATTAAATAGATTAGAATAAACAAAACAAATGATGTACATAAATTAAAGACCATAGGAAGGAACCATAGGCACAGAAGAGCTGAAAAAACAATAAAAATTAGAATTACATAATACAGGGTTCAGGTTCCATCACCGTGCTCAGGTTCTACCACCAGGCTCAGGTTCTATCACCGGGCTCAAGAGCTATCACCTGGCTCAGGTTCTATCACCGGGCTCAGGTTCTATCACCGGGCTCAAGAGCTATCACCGGGCTCAAGAACTATCACCGGGTTCAGGTTCCATCACCGGGCTCAAGAGCTACCACCGGGTTCAGGTCCTATCACCGGGCTCAGGTTCTATCACCGGGCTCAGGTTCTATCACCGGGCTCAAGAGCTACCACCGGGCTCAAGAGCTACCACCGGGCTCAGGTTCTATCACCGGGCTCAGGTTCCATCACCGGGCTCAGGTTCCATCACCGGGCTCAGGTTCTATCACCGGGCTCAAGAGCTACCACCGTGCTCAGGTTCTACCACCAGGCTCAAGAGCTATCACCGGGTTCAGGTTCCATCACCGGGTTCAGGTTCCATCACCGGGCTCAAGAGCTACCACCGGGCTCAGGTTCTATCACCGGGCTCAGGTTCTATCACCGGGCTCAAGAGCTATCACCGGGCTCAGGTTCTATCACCGGGCTCAGGTTCTATCACCGGGCTCAAGAGCTATCACCGGGTTCAGGTTCCATCACCGGGCTCAAGAGCTACCACCGGGTTCAGGTTCTATCACCGGGCTCAAGAGCTACCACCGGGCTCAGGTTCCATCACCGGGCTCAGGTTCTATCACCGGGCTCAAGAGCTACCACCGGGCTCAGGTTCTATCAGCGGGCTCAGGTTCTATCACCGGGCTCAGGTTCTATCACAGAGCGGTATGATGGGAACAAATGAAACACACTCAGACGTGCGCGCGCAGTTTTTAAAATAAATACCATTTTCTCCGTGAAGTCTCGAGCAGATGAACTTTTCCCAGCTGCAGTAGAGGCGCTGTGAGCATACTGTACCTCACGCGACAAAAACAACCGCTCGGCGTCCCCTCTCTCACTGGATTCGGCTACATTATGTGAGTGGAGTGAACGGGAGGCGCTCCCTCTCTCTCTTTCTTTCTTTATCTCGGATCACACACTCTCCCTCGTGATGATAATCCGGCTTCGCTCGAGCTCAGGCTGAAACGACGCGACGCAGCCGACACTCGCATTATTCCTTCTATTCACGCGCCCTGCGCGCGCTCACCCGCACCCGCCCCTCCTGCTAGATGATTAGATTTGAATCGCGAATGAATCGGTTCCCTTTCATGACTCCTGAGTCGATTCATCATCTTTGAGTAAATCTTTCTCTCTCTCTCTCTCTCTCTCTCTCTCTCTCAGACAATTCGTTGTTCCAGAGTCATAGTAAAGATTCGTTCAAAATGAACGAATCATTCATGAACGACACATCACTAGCAATTACATGCACATTCAGTTGTGTTAATATGAATATTCGCTAGGCTAAGCAAGTTCATTCACTGCCTTTTAAATAACTTATATAACTTAGATAACATGAGAGTATGATATGATAGGTATGCTGTAGCTGTGTGGCTCCTCCCTCCAAGGTTGTGGGGTTCGAATCCTGCCTCAGACCCTGGGTGCCTGGTGTTTCCTCTGTGTACTCCAGTTTCCTCCCCCAGTCCAAAGACATGTGCTGTAGGCTGATTGGCATTTCCAAATTGTCAGTAGTGTGTGAATGTGTGTGATTGTGCCCTCCTATGGGTTGGCACCCCGTCCCGGGTGTCCCCCGCCTTGTGTCCCGAGTTCCATGGGATAAGCCCCAGTCTCCCTCGCAACCCTGTGTAGGTATGGAAGCTGTATGGATGGATGGATAGTTTAAGTCACTTTCATGGAGGTAAGAATCAATGCAAGCCAGACTTCTAGCTTTCGTTACAGAGTCTGGGACATTTTGTCACAAAACCTACATTTACGGTGGGAAGGTGGTGGGGGGGGGGGTCATAAGTAATGGGTAATAACACAAAATCAAAGTTTCCCTACCTTCAACTTCAGCTTTGTGTCAACATTTGAGAAGTTTCTATGAGAATCACATGTCCTTGTTTGACAGCATGAAAGATTTCTACTACAGAACTAATGTTCATTGGCACTAGACAGTTATGAACTCAATCAACCTTTACCTTGAGGGTAAAATGGGTGTGTTAGAGCAGGAAACACACTAAAATGTGTTTGTTAAGGCCCAGAACGGAGAGTCGGTGTGTTATGTCACTTACCTATCAGTTTCTGTAAAATGAGTCTGTTTTCTTGTAAATGATGCAAGTTTTCAGTTTGCAACATTCTCCATCCAGACAGGCATAATGTCAGCCCTTTTTCCTGAAATCTCTATCACTCCATATCACGTCTGATTCTTTGCTCGATGATCAGAAGCACAGCAAATCCACAGGTCAAATATGCAAGGACACGGTAAAGCCACGGCTGATAGAAGCTCCACACAGATAACATCAGATGTCTCATGGGTTTTGTCACACTACAAACTTTTTAAATCACCTGCATCTATCTGACTGTAACAAAGCTATAAAACATCAGTGTGTCTCACGAGGAAAAAAAGAGACCCAATGTGGAATCTGATAGCTTCTCGCAGGAGATTAGACACAATGGTTCCTAAGCACATTAATGTTTCAGCGGAGAAGCGCTTTCAAGGCTTTAGTGAATTTTTAAAGCACCTGCGGATTAAAAAACTACGTTCAGCCCAAGCTCATCTATCGTGCTGCATGTTAGTGGGTTTTTTTCTTTCTTATTCTCTCCAGTAAGGCATATTTGAGAGCGCTTTGAGAAGCTACTTTTAAAGGCGCTTTATAAAATAAAGACTATTATTATTATTATATTCACAATAACAGTTACAGCTGCAATTATCTCATGTATCAGATGAGCTCTCTGATGACTTTGCATGGATGAGATTTGACCAAATCTGAAATGTCCTAAGCAGATGGAGCTTGCTGTACAGTTGATCGTTTACATTTTTTTCTGCATCTAGTGAACATTTGGCTCGTGTGTGTGTGTGTGTGTGTGTGTGTGGTCTGGTACAGCAACAATGCAATCTAATCTCAGAGCACAAATCCTTTGATCTGAACTGCAGCACTAATAATCCCACGAGAATACAAGTCTCTGAGAGGAGAAGATTGGAAAGAACAAGACTACAAGACATCACTGCATCTGAATTAAAGTATGAGATGGGGGGGGGGGATAAAAAATATATGTACACAAATTGTTCTCCCCTCACACTAATCAGCCAGGATGTTTGATGTCCAAAGCCTCTTTTAGTTTGGTATTGGAGCCAAGAGGATAATACGACTACCAAGCAACAAGGAAAGCGTATAGCCTCCAGTTTAATATCATGCAACCTGCATGTCGGAATCATCACACACACATATCAAAAGATAAGGTCTTAGTAATATCTTTTGTCTGATGCAGGTGTAGGCTGATACTAAAACACATTTTGAGGAACCGCCACCGATGAGGTTTTTGCGATTGTTTTACATTTTCGACATCTCTATCTGTTTTGCCTTTGGTCCAGTGTGTTTGAAGTATCAAAAACCTCAGTGTGGTTGAAGTGAATGTGTGTGGAGGCTATATGCTTCCTTTACTTGTTAGGTACATTATCCTATATTGTCCAAAATTATATCAGACCAAACATTTCATGGGTGATAAACCTCATGTATATTACACAAAAATCCTTTGTAATCTATCCAAAATATTTCCTCAAACTACAACATGTTCCAAATGTCTGCATACACAGGGGACTATGTTTGCCAGCATCACGTCAGTTGTGTCTTCGTCAGCGGATGTTGGTGGACGTCCACGTCTCGGTCGGTTCGCAACACTTCCAGTCTTTTTGAATTTGTTAATATGTTTGGTAACAGTGTCGTGTCCTGTTAAAGTCCATCGCAACCTTGCGGCAGCTTCTCGATCCATCCATGAGAATGATTTCAATACCTTCTTCTTTTGTCAAAGATGTTCTTAAAGACTATCTGAAAAAATACATACAGTGCCCTTCACTAATATGAGCAAAGAAAGGCTGTGAAAATCTGTCTTTAATGTTTAACCTTTCTATCTTTTGTTAAAAAAATCACAAAAATACTCTGCTCTCATGGATATCAAACATTTCCAAACACAAGAGGTTTATCAAAAAATATCTTGGTTAAATATAGGTTTGCAACAATTATTGACACCTTTTTAGTCAATACTTTGTGCTGCCTCCCTTTTCCAAGATGACAGCTCTGAATCTTCTCCTATAATGCCTGATGAGGTTGGAGAATACATGGTGAGGGATCTGAGACCGTTCCTCCATACAGAATCTCTCCAGATCCTTCAAACTTTGAGGTCCAATTTGATAGAGTCCATGATGCCATGTATTCTAACAAAATGTCCAGGTCCTCTGGCCGAAAAACAGCCACAAAACTTTACAGAGCCACCACCATATTTAACCGTGGGCATGAGGTACTTTTCCATATGGATACCTCTCTGTGTGATCCAAAACCACCTCTGGTCTTTATTTCCAAAAAGCTCTATTTTGGTTTCATCTGACCATAGAACCCGATCCCATGTGAAGATCCAGTAGTGTCGGCAAACTGAAGACGCTTGAGTTTGTTTTTGGATGAGAGTCGAGGCTTTTTTCTTCAAACCCATCCAAACAACTTGTGGTGATGTGGATGACGTCAGATTGTAGTTTTGGAGACTTTCTGATTCCAAGACACAACTAACTTCTGCAATTCTCCAGCTGTGATCTTTGGTGATTTTTTGGCCACTCGAACCGTCCTCTTCATAGTGTGTTGAGACGATACAGACACACGTCCAATTCCAGGTCGATTCATAACATTTCCAGTTGACTGGAACTTCTTAATTATTGCCCTGATGGTGGAAATGGACATTTTCAATACTTGTGCTATTTTCTTCTAGACACTTCACATTTTGTGAAGCTCAACAACCTTTTGCTGCACATCACAGCTATATTCCTTGGTCTTACCCATTGTTATGAATGGCTAAGTGAATTTGGTCTATGTGTTACCTCATATTTATACCCCTGTGAAACAGGAAGTCATGACTGAACAATTTCATATCCCTAGTCACCCAGGTGTGCTAAAACAATGTAAAATATCAATGGGAATATACTTCAAATATATTTTTCTTATATGAATTCATAGGGGTGCTAATAAATGTTGTTGCACACCTATATTTAACAATATATATATAATTTATAATTTTATACAATTTTATATAATTATATAATATTATATGATTGGCGTGTATGAATGTGTGTGAGTGTGTATGTGATTGTGCCCTGTGATGGACTGGCACTCTGTACCCCGCCTTGTGCCCGATGCTCCCTGGGATAGGCTCCAGGTTCCCCGTGACCCTGAAAAGGAGTAAGCGGTTGAAGATGGATGGATGGATGGGAACAGGTAATAAACTGTACCTTTCAGGGTACAAACAAGGTGCTGCTATCCAAGGTATTTCTTTTGTACCTTTAACCAGAGAAACTGGATGATGTACAGTACATTTAAAATTCATTAAATGTACATAATTGGGCATTATGGATATTGTGAGTGCGTTTATATTAATTTTTCACCTGTATAGTACTTTTTAACCAACAGCGTGTGATAGTAAATTCCACATGATGCATAGCATACACTACTGGTTAGAAAGAGATTCACACATTCAGCTGTGCAACACATGTGGTGGTTCAGTAAATTAATGCACATGTATTTAAATAGAAATCCTCCTCTTCTAATTATGAATCTGATTTCTTAACACTGTGATGGTAGAGAGACTGTCTTTCTGCCTAAGGTTTGGGCTTGATGATGTATGACATGCATGTGTCCAAATCTCCACCCAGACAGAACTCAAGCAGCTCTGACTGTCAGATACTATTACAGGCTTGTCTGAGTGAGTCAGAGCAGCTCAGGAACACCATGTTTGAGTATTTTTTTTTTCCTCACTTAACTGCTTATTTTTCCAATATTAAGAGCAAATGGGGAACATACTGGGTTTTAAAATAAAATAAATAAAGGATAGAAGAGGGCCACTAAGCACACTTTTAACACAGTTTCAGTTCCTCAGCGAGTTTACAATCTGTTGTTTAGAGTGTTAATGCTATTATTAGGAATATTTAAAACAGTTCACCCAAAAATGAAATATACACAGTTTCCCTAAATGTGGTCCAACAGCAAAGACATGTTAAGTAGTAAGTTTACTGCTTAATTTTGAACTCTAATGTAGATAGTAAGTAAAGGAAACCTACTATAGCTATGAGTTAAGCATTGTGCAAACCACAGGCCTGACTCATCACACACTCGCCTGGTGTTACTGAGCTTTGGCTCACATTGCCCTTTGAAACTAATGTGTGATGATTTAAATGGAAAAAATAAATACCTTTGGGGAACACTTTAATAGCTAAACTTTCCATCAACCTGTATAATGCCTAATTGCCTTTACACTACAGCTCGGTCATTATGTATTGCTCTTCTCTGTGGGTTGTAGTCTATTACCAGCCTTTTGCACTTATTGACACGTTTTGAAAAACTTCGGGGTTGATAAAAAATCTTGGGTACACCTGTATACCTGTAATTTGTGCAATTATCCAGTCAGCCAATCATATGATATTAGCTCAGTCCAAACTAGACAGTTGACGTTGGGGAAAATGTAATCTGAGCTGATGATTCTTAATTTCTGTTGTGACATGCAGATGATAGGGTCATAATTTGGGATCAACAGCATGATATTCAGGATGGTGTAGGTGGTGTAATGGTGTGGGAAATGCTTTCTTGGCAGACATTGGGCCCCTTAATACCAGTCGAGCATCGTTGAATGCCACAGCCAATGAGAATTGTTGCTGACTACATACAGTATCTCACAAAAGTAAGTACACCCCTCACATGTGTGTAAATATGAGATGATATCTTTTCATGTGACAACACTGAAGAAATGACACTGTGCTACAATGTAAAGTAGTGAGTGTACAGCTTGTGTAACAGTGTAAATTTACTGTCTCCTCAAAATAACTCAACACACCGACATTAATGTCTAAACCACTGGCAACAAAAGTGAGTACACCCTTACTTGAAAATGTCCAAATTGGGCCCAATTAGCCATTTTTCCTCCTCGGTGTCATGTGACTTGTTAGTTTTGTTTCAGGTGTGAATGGGGAGCAGGTGTGTTAAATTTGGTGTCATCGCTCTCACACTCCCTCATACTGGTCACTGGAAGTTCAACATGGCACCTCATGGCAAAGAACTCTCTGAGGATCTGAAAGAATTGTTGCTCTACATAAAGATGGCCTAGGCTATAAGAAGATTGCCAAGACCCTGACACTGAGCTGCAGCACGGTGGTCAAGACAATACAGCGGTTTAACAGGACAGGTTCCACTCAGAACAGGCCTCACCATGGTCTACCAAAGAAGTTGAGTGCACATGCTCAGTGTCATATCCAGAGAAAAGCCAGCAAACAGTTTGCTGAAGACAAGCAGACTAAGGACATGGATTACTGGAACCATGTCCTGTGATCTGATGAGACCAAGATAATCTTATTTGGTTCAGATGGTGTCAAGTGTGTGTGGTGGAAACCAGGTGAGGAGTACAAAGACAAGAGTGCTTTGCCTACAGTCAAGCATGGTGGTGGGAGTGTCATGGTCTGGGGCTGCATGAGGAACTACTCAGAGGAGTAACTAACTGAGTAACTAACTGGGGAACTACAGTTCATTGAGGGAACCATGAATGCCAACATGTACTGTGACATACTGAAGCAGAGCATGATCAGTATGCAGTATTCCAGCATGATAACGACCTCAAACACACCTCCAAGACGACCATTGCCTTGCTAAAGAAGCTGAGGGTGAAAGTGATGGACTGGCCAAGCATGTCTCCAGACCTAAACCCTATTGAGCATCTGTGGGGCATCCTCAAACGAAAGGTGGAGGAGCACAAGGTCTCTAACATCCACCAGCTCCGTGATGTCATCATGGAGGAGTGGAAGAAGACTCCAGTGGCAACCTGTGAAGCTCTGGTGATCTCCATGCCCAAGAGGATTAAGGCAGTGCTGGAAAATAATGGTGACCACAACAAATATTGACACTTTGGGCCCAATTTGGACATTTTCCCTTAGGAGTGTACTCACTTTTGTTGCCAGTGGTTTAGACATTAATGTCTATGTGTTGAGTTATTTTGAGGAGACAGTAAATTTACACTGTTACACAAGCTGTACACTCACTACTTTACATTGTGGCACAGTGTCATTTCTTCAGTGTTGTCACATGAAAAGATATCATCAAATATTTACACAAATGAGAGGGGTGCACTCACTTTTGTGAGATACTGTATATATATATACATCTCTTCATGGACTTGATACCCATCTTATATTGGCTACTTCCAGCATGATAATGCACCATCCAGTATGTATTTCTGCCTCACACACAGTATTTCATGAATAATCTGTTCCTGACAAGGTTAAAGCAGAAGATGAATGAATGAATGTTGCATGCCCAAGTAATTACTAAAATGACAAATGAGCATATCTACACTTTAAGTTTCATTAAAATGCCAGTGTCCAGGTCCATGTCCAAGTTAATAAAATCAACCTACAAGTTAACTGCTCATGAACTAGCTTGTATTTATTTTGGTAGTCCAATTACCATGTTCAGTTATATTTCAGCCTCAATTTGTATTGTTCTTTTTTTTACGAATCCATAGGCAAACATGTTTAAATACACCAAATTTATGACTTCTTCATCAGAATAAACCATTTAGATATCAGTCATCACTAACATTAGCAAAGTTAGCTAGCTAGCAGTTGCTACTTTGAAATATCAGACATGATCAGTTCAAAGTATCTTTGTGACATTACAAACTGAGCACATAAGTTTCCTTGAAACACAGTTTCCTTGAAGAATTGTTCAAGAACATTTCAGTGAAATGAGTGTTGTGGTAATACATTTTTTGTAGTGTTTTTAAGTGCACGTAAAGTAGAAATACTGAAGTCAGAATAAATAACTGTAAGGGCTTAGTCTGTGTATTCTTGGTTCATTGTATCACACCCACACACCCACACAAATGTTCCTGGACACTCTGAATATTCTTGTTTGTTCCCCCAGATTTCCTGAAGAACTTCCTTTCTCTGTTGTTTGGCTCTTTAAAGACTAACCTTCACTTTAGACAGATACAGGTCAGCGTTCTCTCTCAGGCTACATTCCAGTAATTTTACTAATTAGTGCAAAATTGAGTCTAACAGAAAGCCTGTTTCTCACCATTAGATGACATTTTGCAGCCATTTAGAGTCAATCAAACACCAATTATCCGAAAAGATTCAATGGACTCACTCATGCAGAATGTGCCTGACACAAAATCTCTAAAACATTAGAGAGCAGGTGAAAGGAAGGAGAGTGTTCATTAAATTTCTGATTGTTTGGATTCCCTTTTGTTGGATGCATTGTTTTTGTTCTGATGACCTTTTTTCTGTTCATAATGAGTAATGACTTGCTTGTTGTGTTGGATGTAGAGAAAATGTTAGACACAATAGGACCAGGCACAAATGCACCTACAACCGTATAAAATACTTGAGTAATTGTGCTTCGATACTATACTTAAGTATTATGTTGGGGTATTTATACTTTACTTTTATTTTAATGGAATACTTGTACTCTGACTCTTACTCAGTGTTGAACTTGAGGATGAGCGCCCCTGGCCCTACCTCAGTAAAATGCTGGAGTAAGCAAAGACTTGTATAAAATGAGAATCTGCTTTAACTAACTAGAGGTTAATTCCATCTCATCTTACTGGAATGTAAAGCATGCAACTTTTCCAGTTTAACAGACGGCCACAGGATTTTTATAAAAAGTAAAAAAATTAAAAATCCCATGCGCAGTTGTACACTGAATGGAGGATAGCAACAGGGAACATTCTGATTGATGTGCCCAGATAAGTGTAGGGTATACATCAGATGGTGTGTGTGGGGGGAAACTAGAGAGATGGTGGTGTTATATAAAGACCATGTGGAATTACATACACAGAACAGTGTCTACAGTCTGACATGGTTATATCACCCACTTCATTCACATTCCTGACACTCTCTTCCCTCTCTCTTTCAATTCAATGCGTTTGCTGTGCTGAAAGCTTAGACATTAACAATCCATATCCATTAACAACGGGTCTTGTGGAGGTTAACAGGGCACACTGGCACCCAGAGGCCAACTCTGACCCTGTACCTCTTTATGTGTGTGATAAAGGACTCTGGGATGTGTGAAAAAGTGAAATTCGTCTGTAACTATAAACCCTGCCATGTAGATACTGTTTCTTGAAGGAGCTGTTCAATCTAAAAAGAATTAAATATAATGTTCACCTACACCAAATGTAGCAGACCAGTCTTAGACATGATTGATGTGTGAAATTTTTATTTAATACACCAGTGACAGTAATACCAGTGACAGTTACAATGACAGTTACACCAGTAACAGTTACAGTGACAGTTACTCCAGTGACAGTTACAGTGACAGTTACTCCAGTGACAGTAACTCCAGTGACAGTTACAGTGACAGTTACACCAGTTACAGTTACAGTGACAGTTACTCCAGTGACAGTTACAGTGACAGTTACTCCAGTGACAGTAACTCCAGTGACAGTTACAGTGACAGTTACACCAGTTACAGTTACAGTGACAGTTACTCCAGTGACAGTTACAGTGACAGTTACTCCAGTGACAGTAACTCCAGTGACAGTTACAGTGACAGTTACACCAGTTACAGTTACAGTGACAGTTACTCCAGTGACAGTGGCAGTTACATCAGTGACAGTGACAGTTACTCCAGTGGCAGTTACGCCAGTGACAGTTACACCAGTGACAGTTACTCCAGTGACAATTACACCAGTGACAGTAACACCATTGACAGTGGCAGTTACTCCAGTGACAGTTACACAAATGACAGTTACTCCAGTGACGGTTACACCAGTGACAGTTACACCAGTGACAGTTACACCAGTGACAGTGACAGTTACACCCGTGACAGTTACACCAGTGACAGTAACTCCAGTTACACTTACACCACGACAGTACCTCAGTTACAGTTACACCCGTGACAGTTACACCAGTGACAGTGGCAGTTACGACAGTGACAGTGACAGTTACTCCAGTGGCAGTTACTCCAGTGACAGTTATGCCCGTGACAGTTACACCAGTGACAGTTACTCCAGTGACAGTTACACCAGTAACAGTTACACCAGTGACAGTGACAGTTACACCCGTGACAGTTACGCCAGTGACAGTAACTCCAGTTACAGTTACACCAGTGACAGTTACACCAGTGACAGTAACTCCAGTTACAGTTACACCCGTGACAGTTACACCAGTGACAGTTACACCCGTGACAGTTACACCAGTGACAGTTACACCTGTGACAGTGACAGTTACACCTGTGACAGTTACACCAGTGACAGTGACAATTACACCCATGACAGTTACACCAGTGACAGTGACAGTTACACCTGTGACAGTTACACCTGTGACAGTTACACCAGTGACAGTGACAGTTACACCCATGACAGTTACACCAGTGACAGTGACAGTTTTATTTCCATTAAAGATTTATTTTCCTAGATGGCACCGACAACATCTCAAAGCACACTGTAATATATATATATATATATATATATATATATATATATATATATATATATATATATATATATA
>JAFFST010046620.1:2443-14922 GCA_022414735.1 Noturus placidus | reverse complement strand
CTACCCCTTTACTACAATACTCCCCCCTTTACTACCCCTTTACTACAATACCACCCCCTTTACTACCCCTTTACTACAATTCTACCCCCTTTACTACCCCTTTACTACAATACTACCCCCTTTACTACCCCTTTACTACAATACTACCCCCTTTACTACCCCTTTACTACAATACCACCCCCTTTACTACCCCTTTACTACAATACCACCCCCTTTACTACCCCTTTACTAGCCACCGGGTGTTATCAAAGTTATAGCATTTTGAGAATTCCAGCCACTGTTTGCAGATGAAGCATGGACCATTATCACACTTGCTGATGTGTTTGACAGCCATGTCCATCTCTGGGATGTCAGGAAGGTAAATAAATGACTACTAAATAGTCATGACCTTTTAGATAGAAGAGACCCATTCCTATCTTCTTTCCAGTGTTTCCATCATGTGCTCCACTGCTCCACTGCTGACACAATTACAAATGGCTGAGGCCTGAGAAAACATGGAGAATTGATAATAGAATATTTGGAACCATCTTCTTCCAGTCTCAGATGCCAGAAAGCCTGTGGCGCATCCAGCTTTGTAAAATATTTGGCACTTGCTAATGCGTTGGGATTTGAAGGTTCTGGTGTTTATTCATGCATAGTCTTAGATTTCCTGATAGCTCCAAGTGTTGTCATTCTTTCCAGCCACATGTTTTTTAAAGGCGTGTTCCAAGAGTCAGTTGTCTTCCTCCTTGTCGTCTTTTAGTACTAGAACTGATTTTCTGGGCTTTTCTTTCAATGTTTTGATGACAGACTGATTAAGTTTGCTTTTGAAGACGTTTATAACTTCAATGGAACCAGAGCTCCTTTCACATGTAGAGGTGCTATCCCTTGATGAATGATTACATCACCATGGAAACCCATGTGATGACCCCGTCCCCAAACCTCACTACATGTCCATTTATTCATTTAGTGAACGCTTTTATCCAAAGCGACTTACAAATGAGGAAATACAAGCAAAGCGCTACATCAAGCGGAGAACAATATGGAGCTCTACCATACACGATTTATAATTGAGTTCTAGAGAAGCACAGTGTTCAGAGTCGAGGTGTAAGAGCCAGAGGAAGTTTCTTATTTTTAATTTTTATGAGTTGGTTAGGTGTTGAGGGAAGAGGCGGGTCTTTAGCTGTTTCTTGAAGATGGTGAGTGAGTCTGCAGTCCTGATTGAGGTTGGAAGTTCATTCCACCACTGAGGAACAGTTAGTGTGAAGATTCTGGAAAGGGACCTTGTGCCACGCTGAGTAGGAACTACTAAACGTCGGAAGCTAATCGATTGCAGATTGTGTGAGGGAACGTAAGCCTTCAGGAGAAAGTGGAGGTAGGGGGCGCTGTTCCAGACAGGGTCTTGTACGTGAGCATCAAGGCCTTGAATTTGATGCGGGCAGCCAGGGCTTTTTCTGTCTCTGCTCCTTCCCTTTGGAACTCTCTTCCTCATGAACTCAGACCTGTGGCATTTTTAAAGCTCAACTCAAGACACACTTTTTTAAACTTGCATTTGACTGCTGATGTCTACTTTTATTACTATGATGAATGTTGTTATTCTTATGAACTTTTATAATTTTTTATTTTTTCTGTGTACAGCTTCTTTTGTGCACAGTGCTTTGAGAAGCTGCTTTTAAAGTCGTGTTATAAAATAAAGTTTATTATTATTATTATTATTATTATTATTATTATTATTATTATTATTATTAGTAAATCATGATCATTTTGACTGTTTGACAGACAGTGCATGTTATTACTACTTTTATTTTTCCTTTAACCTAAAGCTCTATAACCGTTTGTATCTCTGTAGGTCTCTTATCAGATCGTATCTCAGTGTTAGCCATGTGTTTAACTGTAACCCGAATACTTCAAATGCCGAAATAAAACTAGTTCAAATGTAATTCAGTGTAATGTAGCAAATGTAACTAAGAATTCATTAAATGAATGGTGGATGACACATTTCCTATTTATTTATTTATTTATTTATTTATTTATTTTGAGCTGAAATTAGCTTAAATTCAAGTGGGAAATTACACTTCTAGTCGTTGTGTGTTGAAAACAAGTAGAAATAACTGAAAATGATTCAATATGTTCTTATAAAAATGGATTAAGTTCCTAATTTAGCGCATGCCAAGTAAAGCAAACATTAAAAAACCGTAACCCTAACCCTTACACAAAAAGTAAAATAATTTTTGAACAAGGAGAGGAGTTTGTTTGATTGACATACCCACAATGCCACAATGCCTGATTGTGATTGTCTGCCTGACATTTGCTAGTCGGAGATTGATGATAGTGGGCATATTACTGCAAAAACACAAATGATGAATGAATATTAATGAATAAAAATAACAATTAACGAACTAAAACATGTTAGTGTTCGAGTCTACATCAAGACCGAGTCTGACATGGATGCATGAACACCACCGCCCATGACAGACTCCATGCCAAGGCAGAGACCAAACACTCAGATGTGCTCATTTTCTGGTTTCAGCACCGGTTTGTAGACCAGTCTCAAGTACAACACTAAAGAAATGTGCAGATAAATTATATGTTCGAGTAAAGAGAGAAATTAATGTAGTTTTGTTGAGATGTCGTGTATTAACTACACATTCTATCAGAAGGACCCACACTGACAGGAAGTGGAGAGAAAATGTCTCGACTTATTTCTTCACCAGAAGACCTAAGATACTAAATCAGGATGTGTTGGAGTTCACGATGCAGAACGTTAAAGACAGAAGTGTTTCTCACTTTATTCCCGAGTTCCTTAAACAAACTACAACAGATTTCATGTCGGCCACAAGAGGGCAGTATACTCAAACTAATTCAGCACAGTGTGTCTTGGCCTTGTGTAGACAATCTTCCACACAGAGATAATGTCCTTTCTTTATTTTATACTATAAACCCCGAGAGTTTGTATATCTGATTTCTTTGCTTAGAAATTAGAATCCTAATATGAGCCATTTTAAAATGTTTAACTCATTACAATAGTGCACACACTGTTGACTCCGCAGGTTCACTGAGGTCTGATTGTTAGTTTTTTGGGGTTTTTTTTGCATCCATGTTTTAGGTGGAATATTCGGTTATGTGTCATGACGCATGAGGAAGTTCAGACAGATGCAAACGCAGTTAGGACAGTTTTATTTAAGAGGAAGACAGGCAGTAAATCCACAAACGTAATCCATAAGAGTAATACAAAAACGTGCGAGGGTCAGGCGATCGGCAAACAGGCATGAACGGGCTAGGCAGGAATCTAGGTCATGTGATTCAGGGTCGAGACACTAAATATAAACATAAACAGTAACGAGATACTGGAGCAGATAACCAGCGTGAACTAAACAGACAGACTATGACATGAAACATGACACATGACATGAACTATGACTATCTATCGTAAGGAACTCTAAACTAATCTACTATTCGATTTCAATCTAATCTAATCTGATCTAATCTAATCTGATATTCCGCGCCGTGTGCTGGTAGGCGCGCAGTATAATAAGCAAACATAATCAGCGTCTACATTGCTAGCAGCTGAGGGCAATACAGAACACGTGACAACATTGGCAATAACAGAACCGGGGAGGAGACATGACAGAAACATAAACAAATACACGTGTTGAAATGCCAACAATGTCAACATCGGAAAAGCAGGTGCTTGCGCAGTCGCTCTCAGAGCACGCTGCTTCAAGGGGGAATCATGACATTAACGGTGTAGGTTACAGCACTTTCCCCCATTTCAGAGACCAAAAGTAATTGGCGAAACAGAGTTAATAAAACCCTACCTCACTGAACAGGCCACACAGATACTAGTCCAGGCTCTTGTTGTCTCAAGACTGGACTACTGCAACTCACTACTCTCGGGCCTCCCAGCCAGCTCCATCAGAACCCTGCAGATGATTCAGAATGCTGCAGCACGCCTGGTCTTCAACCAGCCAAAGAGAACCCATGTCACACCCCTCTTCATCTCCCTCCACTGGCTTCCTGTAGCTGCCCGCATCAAATTCAAGGCCTTGACGCTCACCTAAAAGACCTTGTCTGGAACAGCACCCTCCTACCTCAACTCTCTGCTGAAGGCTTACGTTCCCACACGTATTCTGCGATCGATTAGTGACCGACGTTTAGTAGTTCCTGTTCATCACGGCACAAGGTCCCTTTCCAGAACCTTCACACTAACTGTTCCTCAGTGGTGGCATGAACTTCCAACCTCAATCAGGACTGCAGAATCTCTCACCATCTTCAAGAAACAGCTAAGGACCCACCTCTTCCCTCAACACCTAACCATCTCATAAAAAAAAAAAAAAATTGCACTTACACCTCGACTCGGCGCACTTTGCTTCTTCTAGTACTCAATGAATAGATCTTGTATAGTAGCACTACTTGTATTGTTCCCTGCTTGATATCACTTTGCTCGTATCTCTCATTTGTAAGTCGCTTTGGATAAAAGCGTCTGCTAAGTGAATAAATGTAAATGTAAATGTAGGTTAAACTGTTATTTTTAATACTTGGTTCTGAATCCAGACTCTTTCCAGGACCTTTGTCAGAATTCAAGAAAGTTTTTGCATGCTTGGTTGGAATCCTTGCCATGAACGTATTAGGTCCAGTGTTCTGACCCATTTGCTCCAGTAAAAACTTGCTTCTTCCAGGATCGCTTCCAGCTGATTCAGGTTCTCTGCTCTCATCTTTTGAATATTTTTACATTTCTCATGATATGTTTCATAATGTCTCATCATAAATTATTTAATCATCGCAACAGTCACTCGACATTTCAGGCACATACATTTGCTCTGGCTCTTGATGAAGTGTTCTTGTTATCAGCTCTTCTGAAATCGCCGCTTCTCACTGTTAACCTTGTGCTTTTTGTTACAATTAAGATGCTTAATACATACTTGAACTCAAGTTAAAAGTACAAATGATAGACTGGGACAACGTCACATACCTGAGATTTCTTTTCTTAAATGTTTCTAATTGGAGTCATTTAAGGCCAGAGTTTTATTTAATATATGTTTCACTAAAGTCAGACAACAAACACCAGCTTAGTAAAGTTGAGGATTGTGTAAAGGACATTACACACTGGATGTTTATTAACTTCTTCTTACTTACTTCTGACATGACAGAAGTACTTGTACTAGAACAGAATGTACCTAGAAGTAAGCTATCTGTTCACTTGGTTACTCTGGATGGACTTCCTGTTTCATCATGTGCAGCAGTAAAAGACCTTGGAGTGATTATTGACTCCAGTCTATCATTTGATGCTCATGTAGATAATATTACTAGGGTAGCCTTCTTTCATCTCAGAAATATCTCTAAGATAAGAAATATATCATCACTACATGATGCAGAGATATTAATTCATGCTTTCGTTACCTCTAGACTAGATTATTGTAATGCCGTACTGTCTGGATGTTCCAGTAGAAACATAAACAAGGACTTTAGTAGCTGAATTCTGGACTAACTGGAGTTTGTTTATGCTCCTACTGGAACATCAGTAGGAGAAACTACATCAATATGTAGTAGTAATGAATTCTTTCAATGACAAAATTGAAAATACTAGACAAAAAAATTCTGATTATAAATTTAGAAGCAGACAGTTTCAAAACTAACCCTGTAGATAATAATATAACAACATCAGATCAACAATTAGAAGGTTTTACTCCCCAACAATTAAATAGACCAAACTAATTTCACTAATTTCCTCATCAAAATAATCAACTCGTATACAAGATCCCTTACCTACATGTTTCTTCGAACAGATTATTCCAGAAGTAATCAATCCCCTTCTAAAAATAATCAGTTTTGTGGTTGTATCATCTACCCTGTGGAGCGGTCTCCCATTACATATTAGATCGGCTCCTTCCTTGTCTAGTTATAAATCAGCTCTAAACACACACTTCTATTTTTTTTTAGCATTTAATAGTGTCCTTAATTTTAGCATTGATTATTGTTTAGTGGATTTTTTGTTTTATTTGTTGAATCTGTAAAACGCTTTTGAACAACATGTGTTATAATTTAATGTGCTTGATAAATAAAGTGAATTAAATGAATAAAAACTATCCATCCATCTTCAACTTCTTACTCCTTTTCAGGGTCACGGGGAACCTGGAGCCTATCCCAGGAAGCATTGGGCACAAGGCAGGGATACACCCTGGACAGGGTGCCAGTCCATCGCCGGGCACAATCACATACACACACACATACATTCATACACTATGGACACTTTAGACACACCAATCAGCCTAACATGCATGTGTTTGGACTGGGGGAGGAAACCGGAGTACCCGGAGGAAACCCCCGACACACGGGGAGAACATGCAAACTCCACACACACATGGCCCTGGCGGGACTCGAACCCCGGACCCTGGAGGTGTGAGGCGAACGTGCTAACCACTAAGCCACCGTGCGCCCCCATTTAAACTAGCAATTACCCAATTATCAAACCCATGATTAAAAATGATCTCCAAGATCTTAGAGATGGTTGTACACAGCAGTTCTGCTCATACTTTCATAGGAACAACATTCATGAAATGTATCAGTCAGGATTTAGACCTCATCGTAGCACAGAGACAGCGTTAGTTAAAGTAGTAAATGACCTTCTACTGGCCTCTGATCAGGGTTGTGTCTCGTTACTTGTGTTACTTGACCTTTGTGCAGCTTTTGATACCATTGATCATATAGCTTACACTGTTATACTGATGACACACAGTTGTATGTTCCAGGAAAGCCTGGCATGTTCTACTTGGCCATTGGCTTGTGGATGGTACCATGAGGTTGATTCATATTGGTTCCCATTTTGCTCATGAAGCTGGACCATACTTGTGATGTGAATTGTGGTTCTCGATCACTGACAATCTCCTCGGGGATTCTAAAGTATCAGAAGATGTGTTGAAAAATCAGTTCCGGTGGTGAACGCTGATGGGAGGGATGCTAGTGGAATTAAGTGTAGAGACTGAGAACCTGTCAGCATCCAACAAGATGGTTGTGTTTCCCTGCAACTCTGGTAAATGGTTGGCAGTTTTATGTATATATATATATATATATCTTTTTAACCTTGGCACTTTACACTGTGTCTCATTCACCCATTCACACACACTCACACACCAATGGTAGCAGAGCTGCCATGTAAGGCGTTAGCTTGCCATCAGGAACAACTTGAGGTTCAGTGTCTTGCCAAAGGTCACTTCGGCATGTGGGCCGGGAATCAAACAGCCAACCATACAATTAGTGGACAACCCACTCTACCACCTGAACCATAGCCACCCCAAACTCTGCTCGGTGATAAAGTCAACAGAGATGTGTGACAAGGGGGCTGGTAGGCAAATCTGAAGATTAAGTTTGCCCAATGGCAATGTTTTAGGAACCTTGGACTGGTCACAGTTGTAACATGATGAGATCACTCTGTGCACATTACTCAGCATGTTGGGCCACAAGTATTTGTCATGTGGTGGTAGGTGCATTGTGTACCTGGGTGCCCTGTGGTGATCACCATGAGGGCCCATGAGATGAGTTCAAATGCCGTTTCCACGGCTGGGTTCCATGGCAGACACAGCAGGGACATCAAGGAGTGTGCTATGGTGCCGAATACCCTTATGAAATTCCTGTGGAAGTTGGCAAAACCCAGGAATAATTGTAACTATTTAACTGTGTGAGGAATGGGCCAATCCACTACCGCATTCACCTAGTCTAGGTCCAGGCAACTCCCCCAGGTCTAACGATGTAGACCAGAAATTATATGGTGTGTGGAATTCACACTTCTCTGCTTTGATGTAGAGTTGATCCTGGAGAAGCTTCTTTAACACCTGGCGTACATGGAGGATGTGTTGATCAAGAGAACTGGAATATACTAATATGTCATGGATATATGTGATGACTGTTCCCCAATATGTCTCTCAGGACATTGTTGATTATTAACTGGAACACTGAGGGAGTGTTAGAGAGCCCACACAGCATGACCAAGTACTCAAGCGGGGTTTGGAGCCCCCACTCTCCCCTGTGTCCCAACAAGACTTGAGAGGGCACTGCCACTTGAGATGGGTTTCTAGTCCGCAGTAGAAGTACTTCTCAGTTGTTCCAGGGCTGCAGGAACCAATGGTAAGGGATAACCATACTTGACTGAAACCTGGTTGAGACCTTGGTATTCTATGCATGGCCTGAGTCCACCCCCATTTTTCACCACGAAAAAGAAACCTGCTGAAGCATGAGACATGGAGTGTCTGATGTATCCCTGTTGGAGTGCCTCCTGAATGTATTCCTCCATGGCTTGCTGCTCAGCCAAAGACAGTGGATACACCCTCCCCCAAGGTGGACTGGTTCCTGAAAGCAGCATGATGGCACAGTCATGGGGCGGTGTGGTGGTAATCCACTGGCTCTGTCCTTCATGAATAATGCCTTGAGATCCTGGCTGGGGTCGGTTGGTCTGGACTTTCAATGGTGGTAATAGCTAGAGGGATGATGGCACCTTGGAAACACTGCTCTTGACAATACGGAGACCATCACATGATTTTTCCATCAGTCCATGAGATCATAGGGTTTTGTTGGTCCAGCCAGGGAAGTCCAAGGATGACTGGATGTGAGGCTGAGACGGTGACATAGAGGGTGATGAATTGTTTATGGAGGGTGCCGATCTGGAGAGAGAGAGGCTCTGTGCAGTACAAGATAAATCCTCCCCCAATTGGCGCTCCATTGATGGCTTGTATTTTGCATGGATGGAGTAAGGGCCAGACAGGGATGTTGAGCTTTTGCATTGTATTAAGTTCCCCACCACTCCAGAGTCAATTAATGCTGTGAGAACAGAAGATATCCATGAGCATTCTACTATAACTGGTAAAACAAAGGCTTCAGGAGAGAATAACTGGGATGGACTCAACTTGTCCCAACAAGACTTGAGAGGGCACTGCTGCATGATATGGGTGTCTAGCTCACAGGTAAAGCAGTGAAACTCTCAATGATGTCTCTCCCTCTCCTCTCCATTGATCGAGACGAATGGACAGGTCGATGAGCAAGTCGAGGGTAAGTTGGTCATAATGGCAGGCTAGGTCTGATACTACTTCCGGGTTTACTCCATTGCAAAACACAGTTTTCACGGCTGGCTCGTTCCACTCACTCCTTGTGGTGATAGTCCGGAATTCACGGGCATATTCTGCTACGCGGCGTGAACCCTGAGATATGTTCCGGAGCTCCTCTCCTGTTTCCTTGCCGTCAGGAGTGTTATCAAAGACACATTGGAACAACCCCATAAACTGTTAATAAGAGGAGATGGGCTTGCCTCCTCATTCCCATATGGCCATTGACCAGGTGAGAGTGTTCAGGTGAGCGCCTTGCATGGCAGCTCTGCTACCATTGGTGTGTGAGTGTGTGTAATTGGGTGAATGAGACACAGTGTAAAGCACTTTGGTTAAAAGTGCTATATAAGTGTGCCATTTACATCACACCCATGTGTGGTTTTTCCCCAAGCTCTTTCCACAAAGTTGGAAGCACACCATTGTACAGTGTAACATGTCCAGCCAACAAGTCAAACTCCTCCCACAGCTCACACAATATGAGACCCTCGGCAATATGAACTTGGCACAAGATCCCTTTCCAGAACCTTCACACTAACAGTTCCTCAGTGGTGGAATGAACTTCCAACCTCAATCTGGACTGCCGAATATCTCACCATCTTCAAGAAACAGCTAAAGACCCACCTCTTCTGTCAACACCTAACCAACTCATAAAAAAAGCACTTACACCTCTACTCTGTGCACTTTGCTTCTTCTAGTTTTCAATTAATGGATCTTGTATAATAGCACTACTTGTATTGTTATCTGCTTGATATCACTTTGCTTGTATCTATCATTTTGTAAGTCGCTTTGGATAAAAGCGTCTGCTAAGTGAATAAATGTAAATGTAAATGAACCCAGCACCCCACCTCGCCAGAATACTAAGAGTCTGTGTTTCTTGTTACAGAAAGCTGCACCATACCATAATTTATGCTGCAGAAAATGAATGAGATAACCAGTATTGAGTTGATATTTCAGGCTCAACGACAACAAATCAGTCAGTTACATCTACTCACCCAACAAGTGCAAGCTTACAAACTAACCAACTCACTCAAGTGGTACAAACATTCAAACGAATCAACTTTGTTTGTGAATCAGGCTGAGGTGAATTGACCTTCCCATGATTTGAAAATCTTGAAAATGATAAGTTTGACAGCAAACCCAGTGAATGTCAAATATTTTTGCTACAATGTTCACTGTTTATCATTCACAATGCTTCCTTGATCTCATAGACGCATCCAAGTTGCATTTATCATCTCACTACTCACTGGGTGAGCAAGAGACTGGGCCACAGCCATTTGTGAAGGAAAGGGAGAGGAGACACGGTCATATGAACAATTTACTACCATGGTCAAAACTGTATTTGATCAGCTCTCATGGGGCAGGGTGTCAGGGGAAGAAGTTGTTTTAATTAAGTCAGAGAAACCGCTCAGCGGCAGCAGACATTCACTAACCTTTGGCACTCTGGCAACTCAATCTGGTTGGAATGAGATGGCACTCATCCCAGCCTATCGCCAGGGCCTTAAGACCAGCGCTACAAAGGATATATCCTGATGTGATGATGACCTGACCCTGGACCAGCTGATTACCATTTTGATCTGCCTTGACCAACAGTTACTGGAACGCACCTCAAGGACATCAGCAAGGAAGCCACTCTGTGAGTTCTGGAATGACCACATTTTTTCTAATTCCTTAACAGTGGATGAAAGTCTAAACTGGAATAATCTTTCTGTAAATGTTGCAGGACTGATTGATTCTGGTGCAGTGGGGAGCTTCGTAGCTGAGCACCTGGTACGGGAATACAACATCCCTGCCTGTATGCCCACACTTTGAGTAAAAGGGTTAGACAGTCAACCTTTGGGTTCTGGGAGGGTGACAGAGAGAACCATACCAGTGTCACTACAAACTGCTTAGAATCATATTGAAAACATATCCTTATATGTGTTTGGGTCACCTGAACATTCTGAGGTTTTAGGATTTCCATGACCCCAACAACATGATCTAATTATTAACTGGTCAATCATCAGCTTATCCTACAAATTCTAAGACCATTGTCTAAGACCATTGTGTGGCTCTACAGCCACAGAGAGCTCAGCAGTCCAGGGGATGGATTGTGTGCCTAAAGAGTTCCATCAACTAGCAACTGTGTTCAGCAAACAAGGTGCCACCCGACTCCCACCTCATCAATCATGGGACTGTGCCATTGACCTATTGCCTGGGACCACTCCTACAGCGTCTCTAATTTATCCACCTGGACATATAAGAGACCCTGACCATGGATGAATACATTCAAGAACACCTTGTGCAGGGGTTCATCAGACCCTCTACATCACTAGTCTCCACAGATTTCCTCTTTGTGGCCAAGATGACAGAGGGTTAAGGCCATGTGTAACTATAGAAGACTGAATGAAATTACTAAGAAATTTAACTACCCCCTGCCTTTGGGTTAACCTATGCCAGAGCAGTGTTCCAATCATTTGTTAATGACGTACTATGAAACATGCTCCACCAGTACTATATGTGATTATAATGATTAAAAATATTGTGATTATATATTGCATATAGATAATATATGTGATTATAGTGTTTATATATATATATATATATATATATATATATATATATATTTCCAGTAGTTTAAACGTACTTTTTAGACAATTTATTGGCTAAGATGCCTGTACAGATTGTCACATGATATGTTCTGAGAGTGGGAATGATAAAAACTTTCATAATGGCCTCTCCTCCATCTTTAACACTGTCTTCAGTTCATCCGTGATCACTACATGGACGTCACATGGAAACAAACAATAAAAGAAATGAGGCAAGACAAACTGGCTCATCTGCTGTTGAAAGCCAAGATGATCAAGTAGTACATGGATTCAAAGTACAGAGGAGGGGAGGAGTCTGTGCTCAAAGAGTTTAAATAGAGACAAGCTAGAGGAAGAGTTCAGAGTACACACACCACTGAGAGAGAGAGAGAGAGAGAGAGAGAAAGAAAAACATACAACATGAGTTTTTTGCTGAAAATTCTTCTTGCTTTGTTTATCTCTCTGCTTGGGGGACTTTACCTCCTTGGAGCCTTTCGTCGTCGAAGGCCTGGGGAGCCTCCACTAGATAAAGGTCCTCTGCCATGGCTGGGACACGTCCTGGAGTTCAGGAGGGACACTGCAAAGTTTCTAGAGAGGATGAGAAAGAAGCATGGGGATATTTTCACTGTGCAGCTGGGAGGGTTTTACTTCACTTTCCTCATAAACCCACTGTCCTTCGGCTCGGTGATTAAAGAGGCCCGGGCCAATATAGACTTTAATGAGTTTGCTAAGCACCTGGTCCAGCGTGTTTTTGGTTACCATCCCTTAGAAGATGACCACAAGTTCATTCAGGCATCCAGCAACAAGCATCTGATGGGTGATGGCCTGGTGGTGATAACACAAG
>JAFFST010046617.1:4653-16875 GCA_022414735.1 Noturus placidus | reverse complement strand
TGAAAAAGGAAGAGGCAAAACTGAAAGCTGAACAAGAAAAGCTGGCAACGGCACCACCATGTGAGAAGAAGGAAGGAGGGGAGTTGCCGCCCCCTTACAATCCGCTAGCACCCCTCCCATTAAACCGAGAAGACGCGGACCCAAGACAGTTGGTATATACCCATCAATTACAGACATAGGTAGGGAATGGCAGGAGGTCCAAGTGGAGGTACAGGGACAGTTTGTAGGGCGACAGAAAAGTATTAAGAGTGACGAAAGGGAGAAAGAGGAGGCGCGGGGTGAGGAGAGCACAGAAGAAGACCAGCTGTTGCGGATCCCAGACCTCGGAACCTCAGACCTGAACCTAAAAACTAGAGACTATTACGACGAATACCCTAGATACACCACCACTTATGGGAACCTGGACGAACTAGTGCCGTTCCACAGCACCCCACAAACAAACGGCCAGGTGAAAAAGCAATTCGGGGGCGAGTACGAGGAAGAAAAGGGAAGTGAGAAAAGTGGAGGAGGAGAAGCAATGACCCTGAAGGATTTGCGAGGAGGAAAATATAGGGAAAATGAGAGAAAAGGGGGACAGAGGAACAGAGCAGAAGAACAAGAGGGACAGAATGAAATAAGAGAAGTGGAAGGGCGGGTAGTACATTTGGAAGGAGATGTAATGATTACGCCCTATTATGAAGAAAAGGAAAGAAATGTGGAAAATCGAATTCAACAATTGGAAAACACAATAGTGTCGGTAGAGAAAAAAAGTAGAGAGACAGAAGTGCTGGCTAGAATTGCCAAACAAGCAGCGGAGGAGATATGCACCACTCAGCGAGCCAACACAGAGGACCTGCTGGAAATAGTTAAAAGAGAGAAAGAACTGAACCGGGCTACATGTAGACAGCTGGAAGCTCTAGTAAATTCAACTGAGGAGGTGATAAGAAAAAGACGAGAACAGATAGCCATGAGGGATAGGTTGACAGATGGCTCAAGCACAGAAGGTGAGGAAATGGGAGAAACAGAAGACAAGTCAAACACGGAAGATGAGGAAGTGGTAGAAACAGAAGAAGAACCTCCCAAAAACAACAAGAGGGACACACCTCGGAAAAGAGACAGACAGAATGGCTCCCTGCGGCATCGTATATACCCGCCAAAGAGATATGAGATCGGGACAACGTCTAAGCAAATGCCACTAATGATTAAAGGGAAGGAGCTTTGTTACGTTCCCTGGAGCTTCATGGATCTGACAGGACTGATCCAAAGACTCCGTAACATGTGTGAGGGTGGGCAGAAGTGGATAACCCAATTTGAAGAAAAGACAGCTGGACAACAAATAGCCCTGGGAGACATTAAGGCTATCCTGTGGCAGACCGTGGGGAGCGGACGTGCAGAGGAAGTTTTCATCGAGGCAGGTCTAGAGACCCTGATGGGGGACCCCAGAGCCGACCCGACCCCCTTCAGCCTGCATAGGCCAGGGGTATGGGCTGCCATCAGGAAAATATTCCCATCAAGAATGGACCCTGGAAAACTAGAAACGGTCATACTAAGCGAAGAAGAAAATGTGGTATCGTTCATACAAAGGTTCCAAGACAAATGGAACGAAGAGACCGGGGGAAAATGGGATGAAACTGCCGCCAGCCAGGGTCTATTTAGGATGCTATTGAAAAAGGCCCTACCCGAAGAAGTACAAAAGAAATTAGAAGAAGTGGTGGGGTTGAGCTCAATGGAGTGGAATACCTTTCAAGCACATGTGATCCATCACACGGAGCAACACAGGAAGGCGAAGAAGGAAGCAAAAGAAGCAACGGAAGCGCTGCTGACCCAGTTATATAAAGCTCAGTTGGGAGAAATAGCAAGGGTAAAACAAGAGGAGAGAGAGAAAAAGAAGGAAGGGGCCAAACAGGCAGCGTTAATGGTGACCTCTACACCAACTCCGGCCCAACCTGGATCGAACATGCAAACAGTGGTCCCCACACCGATACAGGCACCAACAGTAGGAGCACCTGAAACAATGATGAACCCCAGAGGTTATGGATATGCCATGGGACCCCGGAATGGCTACGGCCCGCCTACATGGGGACAAGGTAGAGGATATGGAAGGGGAAGACCTCCACAGACAATGCTCAACCCCACGGATGGGTGTTGGGGATGTGGAGACCCACGGCATATAAGACGGAACTGCCCCCATGCCTATCAACCGACGTGGGGGGATAGGGTGGATAGAGCCGAACAGAGGGGACAAGTGCTGGGACCGCGGGGACCACAGCCGCCCCAAGATGGGGATTACGGTGGACATCAGGGGTGGCAGCCCCAACCCCAGGCAATGCAAAGACCCCAGCCGTCGCAAGATGAAGGATACAACAGAACACAAGAATGGCAGCCTCAGCCCCAAGCACCCCTTCCACCAGGTGGACCGATGTACCACACCTACGGGGGAGAAGGGGGCAGCCAAAGTAGAAGAGGCCCAGAGAAGCGGGGGGAAAACTGGATGCAGTATGTCACCACACTGCACCCAGAACAAGAACCAACAGTGACAGTAAAAATTGGACAGCACTTAAATACACCATTTATGATTGACACTGGAGCTACATATTCTAGCATTGGGCAAGTAGGTTCCCAACTTCCCCTCACGTGTAAGGCAATTCAGACTATGGGCTTCTCTGGGAAAATACAAACCTTACGGTTCACGGAGCCACAAGAACTAACATTAGAAGGACAGACCATACACACTCCATTACTCTACTCCCCCGATGCCCCGGTGAATCTACTGGGGCGAGATGCTCTGTGCAAATTAGGAGCACGAATCCAATGTGAAGCAACGGGAATAAACGTGCTGTTCACCAAGACGAAAACCACACAATGTGTGCTACTCCACAAACCCGTCTGGAATCAACAACCCACAGACATCGTATATTGGTTGGAAATCATTGCTGGACAACAATCGAACCTTCAAAAGGAGTATCTCAAGTGGAAACCTTGGCTTCAGTACCTACGACCGGACTGTGAGGAGGCAAGTCTTCCCCTTCATTGTACACTCAAATATGACAGGGGAGGACAGGACCAAGAGTACGCACAGATATGGGAGGAGAGTGTGCAAGGACGGGCAACAGATATCCGCATTGAAGACATCTTCATTGGTCCACAAGGAATAGCAGCCGCAGTAAAGTTACCTACAGACTACGAGAACTGGTACCAAGTGGAAGGAGCGACTCCACACGTCACGATTATGGTAGCCCAAGGGTATCGGCCTCAGGACCTGGGACAAATGATCAAACAGGTAAAGGAGGTGCAGGAATGGCAACCCACGCTGAATCCCCATCTACACATCAGCAAGCAGAAGGAGTTCACACGGATATCGGTGGTAATTATGGATGAGGCCAGGGCCAACAGCATACAAGTGTGTAAAAGGAAGGGAGGAACCCAGGGGGTTATGGCTCAAATAAAGGAAACACCTAACGCCACAGAAATACAAGCATTATTGGAGACAATACCGCCTCAGTTGTGGACCAAACACCCCACAGATGTGGGACTAGTAAAATCCGCCGGAATGGCAAAAATAAGAATCAAAGATAATGTGCGCCTGCCCTATCAGCGACAGTATCCATTGTCCCCCCAAGCCAAGGAGGGAATAAGACCTACTATCCATGGGCTGGTTGAAGCAGGGGTCCTAATCCCAACTCAGAGCCAGTGCAACACTCCAATCTTTCCAGTAAAGAAACCAGGGTCAGATAAATGGAGGCTAGTGCACGATTTAAGGGCAGTGAACCAGGTAGTGATACCAGAAACGCCAGTAGTACCAGATCCACATACCCTGCTATCCAACATCCCAGAAGGGACTAAGTGGTACACGGTAATAGATCTATGTTCCGCTTTCTTTAGCGTGCCCCTACATCCTGACTCCCGGCACCTGTTCGCATTTACATACGAGGGACAACAGTATACATATACTAGACTACCCCAAGGGTATTGTGAGAGTCCCTCAATCTTCAATCAGGTCCTGTCTCAAGACTTGTCAAGATTGGATTGCGAAAGCACGGTGCTTCAGTATGTTGATGACCTTCTTATCTGTAGTAAGACTAGAGAGCAGTGTCAGAAAGACTCCCTAGAGGTTCTGAGAGTGCTAGCAGAGAATGGGCATAAAGTAAGTAAGGAGAAACTGCAGTTTTGTCAACCCAAGGTAGAATATTTGGGCAGGATATTAGAAGGGGGACAGCGTACCATTTCGCCAAAACACGTGGAAGCCATTAGCCTAGCACCAAAACCCACTACGGTGAAACAAATGATGGCATTTTTGGGAATGGCAGGATTTAGTAGACCATGGGTGTGTGAGTTAGCATACAGAGTACAACCCCTTAGAGATCTTATTAAAGCAGCAGACCCCTCCCAGCCAGGTGCACTCTTAAATTGGACCGAAGAAGCCAATATAGCGTTTGTAGACATAAAAAACGCTCTGATGACAGCCCCAGCGCTTGCTAATCCGGACTATTCTAAGCTGTTCCATTTGTACGTCACCGAACAAAAGGGATATGCATCAGCCGTACTGGTCCAACAACAACAGGGGATGGGAAAACAGGCAATAGCATATTACAGTACGGCACTCGACAATGTCGAGAAAGGGATGCCCCCATGCTACCGCTCACTGGCAGGAGCCGCCTTTGCGTATCAAAAAGCGTCTTCTATAACTATGGGATACCCAGTAACACTTTATACAACCCACGCGTTGCACGCATTACTAACAAGCCAGACGTTTGTTATAACTAATTCACGACGAACAGGGTACGATTCCATCTTAGCGGCCCCTGAATTAACAATCGAGCGATGCTCCACAGTAAATCCGTCACCCCTATGGATGGAGAACCACATGAATGTATAGTCGAATCTTCAAAATTTTTAAAAGCCCGCGATGATCTCGAAAACCAACCACTAGACGACGCACAACTTACGCTATTCGTTGATGGATCATGTTTCCGCACGGGTGAGGGGAACCGGGCGGGGTACGCGGTAGTAGAGGCCAAGGGAGACCCATTACAGTTCGAGGTCTTGATGAAAGTTCCTCTCCCCCAACCCTGCTCAGCTCAGTTAGCGGAAATCAGGGCCTTAACGGCCGCATGTAAACTAGGTAGCGGTAAACGGTGTACAGTATATACTGATTCTGCCTATGCGCATGGAGTGTGTCATGTATTTGGCCCAATATGGGCACAACGAGGGTTTCAAAGAGCAGATGGATCAGCCATTACGCATGGTAATGCTATAGCGGACTTATTACATGCCATGACACTGCCGGCACGACTGGCTATAGTGAAATGTAAAGCTCACAAGAGTGATGACTCTATGGTAACTAAAGGGAATTCGGCGGCTGATGAGGCAGCCAAAGCAGCTACATTGTGCCCAGAACAAATGATGGTGCTTATTGAGCCAAACGAGGTGCCTGTTCAGCACCCTCAGGAGGGAAACTTAGCGCACTTAGTGGAACTTCAAGACGCCGCAAGCACGGCAGAAAAAGTACTTTGGGGAAAGAGGGGCGCCAAGCAGGAACCTGACACGGGCCTATGGCGTAATGGTGACGGCTTATGTGTGGCACCTTTGAGTTATCTCCCATTGTTAATAAAGGAGGCACATGGGACTGACCACACTAACCGCGCCGAGGTGATCAGAATTATACGAAGGGATTGGTGGTCCCCATATCTGGCCAGTATTGTAGACCAACACCTGAACCACTGCCCCCAGTGTATAAAGTACAACACTCGGAAAAAGATAACTGTCCCCCTGGGAAACATGCCCCCTCCCATGGGACCGTTCAGACATTTAATGATGGACTACACAGATATGGGGAGGGAGAATCGTGTGGGAAGGAAATGTTATATCTTGGTGGTAGAGGACAGATTTAGTAGATGGGTCGAGGCCACGGCAACCAGCAATGAAACTGCTGGTACCGCAGCCAAGTTTCTATGCCAAGAAATCTTCCCGCGATTTGGGATCCCGGACTATCTGAGTTCAGATAATGGTTCTCACTTTGTTAACAGTACCATTGACGCCATTACAACCGTCTTGGGGATAAACCACAAACTAGGCTGTGTGTATCATCCACAGTCACAAGGTATGGTGGAGCGTGCTAACCAAGTTATAAAGGCCAAGTTAGCAAAAATGTTGGAGACCACCAAGCTAAACTGGGTCCAGGCCCTTCCACTTGTTCTGCTCCGTATGAGGTCCCAAACAAATCGTACCACCCACTTGACCCCACATGAGATGTTGACAGGGCGCCCCATGCCCATGGCCTACACGCGGGCGCCATACACAGGCCCACCCTTGGAACAGCTGGAGACAGAAATGCAAGAATACGTAAGAGATCTAACCCATATCCATAGGTATTTGTATTCGCAGGTGCAGGAAAACTACCGCACTGAACCAGTCCCGGCGCAGAACCAGGTAGTTCCAGGCGACGACGTTTACATCCGGACGTTCAAGTTACGCGGTCCGCTTAAACCGAGGCGGGAAGGACCTTTTAGGGTGGTGCTGGCCACACCCACTGCGGTCGAAGGGAGAGATCATTGGTATCACCTGAACCACTGTTCTCGGGGCCCGATCAAGAGACCCCGTAGAACCACCCAGCCGCCATCCACTTCCCCAGTGTCTCAAGACGAAGAGCCGTCTACCTCGGGAACAGTTCGACCAACCCCACTCCAGCGCCCCCCAGCGCCCCCGTCGGACAGTGATACAGAAGACGAATTGTCACCAGCACGTTGCACCCGGTCACAGACAAGGTTACGCACTGCACGCACCACTGATGATGATAGTTTAGACTCCATTGTACAAGAGGAGCTTGTTGTCTCACCCAGCGACAGCACCCGTACCCAGCCCAAATCCCCGCTTATCCAGACACACGGCCCTTCTCTCTCGTCGCAAGAAGGGGGCCTGACACCCGGTAGTTTGCACCCCCCTCCGCTACAAGCCGTATCCCCATCGTTAGACACTACACTTCCGGCATCAGGCCCCACACCTGCCTCGTTTGACACCGTACTCCCACCACCTCTGTTCGCCACACTAGACTTGAACACTCTTGCAGAATTAGATCTTATTGATTTCGCTCACCATGCCGCCCCGCAACCCTAAACACTCTATGTTGCTGTGCCTTATCCTGGGTGCCCTGGTAATGTGGGCCTTTATGTTTATCATTGTCATCACCCTGACTGCTCATCCGAACCCCAAGACCACAACCCCGCTCATATTGTCCATCCCATGCCCTAACGCTAGTACCTCTCAGTTGCCCACAACACACGTCCCAACACCACGACCACCCAGCCCTGTACCTAGGCCTCCCCCCTCCACTGACCCAGATAGTTCTGGCGATCCTTACTTCACACGGCCGCCGCGCAGAAAGCGAGAAATAATACGTCGCCGTTGCCCACTGTTAGATGAGATCGGGATGCCAACTAGTTGCATGCTACGACGCCTGAGACCCCGCAACCGGCCCAAGCCGAAGCCCCCATCTACCCAACCAACAATAGTGAACCAATATTTACCCAGGTTAAAAGATCTAAAGTCCCGCCAGACTTTTTGTGCCCTAGCCCTGGTCACTCTAGCCTTTAATGCCTCACTGATTCACACCAGTCCACACATAGCACAATTATCCCTGGATAGGCCCCCCATGGTGGTACACATAGGCCATTTAGTCCTCACAGGAAGACCCCTAAACTGGTGGTGCCATTTTACCCAAACAGTCGCCAACCCCCAAGTGTTCCCCCTTCTTGAGCACTACTTATCGTTTCAATGCAAAGACGGGGGGTGCACAGACCTACGGACAACTACATCCCTGTCCACCCATCATCCGCTCACTACACCCTTAAGTCTCTCCGCTGCACATGCTCGAGTGTTTATGAAACTACAAAGTTATGCAGTGGCAACCAACTATACACCATCCCTTTCTGACCAAGCACAAGTTCAATCTAATTTGTACCTAGCATGGATGTTCCACACAGCTTGCTCAGTAACAGACCAGTCCTGTTTAGTCTGCCATGATCGCAGTCAAGCACCACATCTCATGCTCCCCTTGGGGGACCTAGAAGAATGTTTAACAGACCCATATTCGGAGGAATTCTTGTGTCCCACTATTTGTTTACTAGGCTCCCTTTCGTACAGTTATGGCCCCACCTGGATGCGTAACGTTAGTTCTTCTTGTCAATTCACCCCAGTGCACACACATAACACCGCCGTGATACCTGTCTTTCCGGGGCACCCTCAACAGTTTCCCTTATGTATATCTTCCCCATTTGGCGTTTACCCAATGGGAAACTTATCGATGCGCTGCAACCGTACCCTCACACCCGATACTCCCGGTATCTTCACCCCAGCGGCCTGTACTAATGACACTGACTATACCTGTACCATGGAGCCGGTAACTATCACGCTCCCCGACTTCAGAGCAGGTACCAGCCCAGTCGCAGATGTTTTCTGGTACTGTGGAGGGAGTCATGTTCGCCAAACGCTTCCCCCCGAGTGGCAAGGGTCATGCGCCCCAGTCCGACTTGATGGAAAAACCCGCGTCCTCCTCCCTTCGGAGCTCCCCCAACGGTCCTCCCGTCATCGGCGAGACACGGCACTATGGACACAATATGTCCAGGACACGGATGTGACACACTATGCAGACTGGGTTGCAGACGAAACAGTTCAATTGGATTTTGGGGGCACTCCAACAGGAATCCCAGCTCGTTTTAAAGCCATGGAATCCGTTGGGAGTGGGTTCGCTGCTGTGCTGTTCCCCGGCGTACAGGTTATTCGCAATACCGCGTGGATTAACTATGTGTGGTATAACCAGCAACGCTTTATTAACTATACCGTAGGAGCACTAGATCTCATTAAGGACCAGCTGCATGCCACCTCCTTAATGGCGGCTCAGAACCGTTTCGTGCTAGATCAAATGCGGGCCCCAGAAGAAGGCGTATGCACCATGATAGGTAGTGAATGTTGTGCCGCAATACCTTTGCACACAGGATCAAAAGGCGCCCTTTCCCAGGTCTTATATCGTCTGAAAGACTTGCAGAAGGAACACGAGTCCAATACGGGATTTGGTTCAGATTTCCAACCTGCAACGTGGGTGTCCTGGATTTTTTCCGGGGACTGGATGGCCACCCTAACCCGCTTGGGGCTAAGCTTTATATTACTTTTAGTGAGCTTAGGCCTCATCCTCTGCTGTGTTTTCCCATGCGTACGGCAAGTACTTCTCTCAGCAGTAGCAACTAACACTACTCATATCTCTGGCCAGTATGTCCTGTTAGGTGAGGCGTCACCGCCTCAACGGGGGGTGATGTTTATGTTAAAAGCTAAGGAACCAAGAGAACCAAGAGATGCACAGGATCACATACGTCTCGCTAGAGTTCCCCCGCAACCCAACTACCAACGTAGAGGCGGCTGTACATGGGACACATATACCCCCAATCCCCTGCTCCACGGTATCTTAGAAGACGCTGAAGAACAAGGCAATGCATTTGAGGCTAACATTGAGCAAGACACACGAGTATAGACAAACACAAACTATAGACAGAAAGCACAAAACAACGGAGCACTGACATAAGATAGACCCTGACATACGATAGTCTAAATACAAGGAAGATAGCTTGAAGGCTTGACCGAGAAAAAGACAAAACATGACCGCATGGTATACCCGTCCCGCTCAACCCGATGGGGAAACAATCACCCCAGCCTTGCCCACCCCATGGTCGTTCCACTTACACTGTGGCACGTGCTGTATTGACAGAGAACCCGCTATCGCCCAGGCGCTACTATGCAACCACCCGGGGAGAGCTGTGGTGGAAATACAAAACGAGGCACAAGAGGAAGAGATAGCAACAGAAGGACAACAGCGGAGGTGCAGCACAGTCGTCATCATCAGACAGCTAACTCAACATGGAAACAGGCTACGAAAGGCTGTTTTTGTGCATCCATACCCTATGAACTGAATGTGCATAGTCCGCAATCTGGAAAGAACTGTGTACTTCACGAGGATGAGAAGCAGATGAGAAGAGCCATGCCCTGGGTGTAAGTGCTAGCCTAACCTCTCCCCAGAAGGCAGCCCTCTACGGCACGCAAAGTGCCTGGGTCGAAGATTGACAACACGGCGGAAGAAACAGCAATAATCTGAGTTGTGTTGGTGTTATGATGTAATGTAATGATGTGACGTATAATAAGAATGAATAGAAGTGTAATATGTAAGATTGGCTGATGCGGGCACCATGTGTTGTCGAGCAAAACTGCTGGCAGGGTGAGAATTTTCCCTGAACACAGGGTTTTTCGCTCACCCCCGTATGAGTTTAAAAGTTTTTTGAGAAGAAGGAGATAATTAAGGGTAGTAACAAACATATTTATCATCAGGTGGTCCCGAACAATGCAAGATTGTGGGCAAAAAGCCCAGGTCGAGAAACATAGGGACAAACCCACCTGCAAGTTATAATCGACATAGAAGTACCATAGGATTGTATACTCAGTAGCGATAGAAAAGTCTGGCGGGACTTTAGATCTTTTAACCTGGGTAAATATTGGTTCACTATTGTTGGTTGGGTAGATGGGGGCTTCGGCTTGGGCCGGTTGCGGGGTCTCAGGCGACGTAGCATGCAACTAGTTGGCATCCCGATCTCATCTAACAGTGGGCAACGGCGACGTATTATTTCTCGCTTTCTGTGTGGCGGCCGTGTGAAGTAAGGATCGCCAGAACTATCTGGGTCAGTGGAGGGGGGAACTGAGGACTTGGCTAGGAAACCAAGGCAACTATCAGAAAGTCTGAGGTGAAAAGCAACAGAATTGCAACAGTTTCTGTTATACACAGGTCCAGTGGTCCTTCTTAATGTGCTGTCAGAAGCAGTGTACAGCAACTTTATGTTGTTATCTGTTGCTATTTTTATTCTCTCCATTCCAACTGTTTGTATAGTTCGTAATGACTTTGCTCACAGTTTGCTAATATATTATAGTGTAAAATATATGTATATTTGTCTGCTATGTATCTGTTTAAACACTACTTTAATAGCGATATAAAGAGAGAGAGACCCCATTTACTAATTCATAGAACCCCTTTCTACCTTTTCAAGTGTGTTATACAAGTTCTTTTCAAGCATTGTGTTCAGACATTGCAAATCATTAGTGCTCAGATACAGGTCTAACACACAACTCCCAGACTATTGTGGATATTCATATGGTTCGTATTCATCACTGCAAATATTATAAGTTTCATTTAAAATATTTCTGTTTGTCTTGCCTCTGTGCACAATATCATACTTTCTGTATCTGCATGTGAGTGTTTATTTTAAATCGAGGCACAATGCCTAGGGAATTGGTCATCAATTTCTTCTGAAGACATCTGTTTAAGAAATAGCCTTAACGTGAGCTTCATTTCTTAATTGAATGTGAACTCAATCATAGATATAATAAAAATAGGTTTTTATTTTCCTTACTCCTGCACTGCCTGACCTTTGAAGATTTAACATGTTTGACTTTCTTTTCAACTAGGGTGCTACTGGAGCACATGGTGAAATCCGTGTTTGTACATCCATTCGTTATTTTACTTGCCAGACTCTCCTAGGTTGAAGATACTTCATAAAAAATAATAATGAAATGAATAAAAAAAAACCTGAACATGAAAATGAATCAAGACAGATCCAAATAATCATTAAAGTTCCAGTTAACAGTAAATCTAAATGTTCTCTTCCTCTAACTTGTTCAGTACTCGTAATACAGATAAAATTTGTTTTGGCAGATGATGTAAACTATGGATCTGGTCCAATATTATTTGGGAACAAAGAGCAAGCTGAATTTTCCCAACATAAATGTTGTGTGTAGTTTGTTATCAGATTGTCTAGATGTACATCACACATCTGGTGAAGGAGATTTCCTCTCCCGTGCTGTAAATGTGGCTGGAAACTAGGACTTAATGGCACATATTGTAGAAAAGTCATATAGAACAGAGAGAAATCTCATTTAGGGCTTTACAAATTAAGTCACCTTTCACGTTGTCTTTTATTCTGATCACAACCAGACAGTTATAATGTTTTCTGAGTTTAGTCTTTGTTTAGGCTTTTTTTGATGCTGAAGAAGAAAAAAATCCCTTAACCTTCAGACTAATGATTTGCAATTTCAGAACACAGTGCTTGAAAAGAAACATGTATAACAAACTTGTAAATGTAGAAATGGATTTTATGAATTAGTTAATGGGGTATCTCTCTCTCTCTCTCTCTCTCTCTCTCTCTCTCTCTCTTT
>JAFFST010046614.1:52858-67398 GCA_022414735.1 Noturus placidus | reverse complement strand
TGCCTTCCCATGTGTCCAGCACCGGGGATCGCACAGTGTAGCTTAGGTCGGGGACGATATTCTGGGGGGGGGGGGGGTCGAGAGGGATAACATAAATAAATAAAAAAAATTCTGAAGGTTGCACAAAAGAAAAGTTAATGAACACAGGTCAAATGTCAAATTTCTTTATCAAAAACCTGCTCTCACCTGAGACTCTAAGAGATGGCAGCCTGTCTTATCATGCACAAGCTGACCATATAAATGCACAGGAAGATAGACATTTGGCCTTTGCAACCTGCAACCAAGTAAAGTCACAGTGTTTTAGAACAACAGCAAGGAGGAATTCTGAAAAGGAAAAATGGGAGGGGGGGGGGGGGGGTTAGACCTTTGGTTGCTCCGTCGTACGTAGTTGTCCCCGTCTACTGGTTTACGATATGTAGTGAGGGCCTCGTTCAACTGCTCTTCTATTAAATCCACATACTTGAGGTTATATTCCTGAGCAGAACAAAGATTCACGGTATACGGTGAGCAACTTTCAATGGTTTCTTTCACTCCTCAAAGCAAAATTGAACAATTTCTTAATTTTTTTTTGTTATTTAAGCGTTTACAATGCGAATTACAACTTTGAGATTATTCAAAGACTAGACTAGAACAAAAAAAAGACAAAGCTAAGGCTTTAATTCACACGACTGACTGATTCTCTAATCGTTCCTTCTATGACAACAACGCTAAATATACCACAGCACTGTTGAATTCTTAAATCTGATTGGTCAGGTGGTGTTGATTCATTTTCAATAACAGCAGTTGCAAATCACAGGTTTATATTAATGTGTTCTAAATACTATACAAGGTGGATGTCCCACACAATCTAAGCTTTTACATTTTTAAATTCTCAGTAAAGTCACCTTTTTAACTAAAACTACCAAGGTCTGCCTTTTTTTTTAACCATATAAAATGTTTTCATACTGGTCAGATCTTAACAGAAAGTTTAGTCTGAGGTTTAGTCCCTTAAATATCATAAGTGTAAACAACAGTAGAGATAAAAGCACCTTCTGCCATTTCTCCAGCTGCTTAGTGACGTAGCCTCTCTCGTTGAGGTAGGAAAAACCCTTTGGAATGGACAAGAACCTGTAGAGAGAAGGACAGATCGAGTATGAGAAGGAAACGGCGCTCTTTTTTATTAAGTTCAGCAGCGCAACGCTGCTATTGAGAACTGTGTAATGCAGATCACATTTCACACGCAAAGTCCTAAGACTTGATCAAATAATAACAACAATAATAATAATAATAATAAAATTCCGGCAACAAGAGGAGATTCTCTTCCCGTTTGAACTCCTCGTCACCAACACGTGCTGCTGAATAATGGGCGGCTGTGGTTCAGTCGGTAGAGTGGGTTGTCCACTAATCGTAGGGTTGGTGGTTCGAATCCCGGCCCGGATGACTCCACATGCTGAAGTGTCCTTAGGCAAGACACTGAACCCTAAGTTGCCCCCGATGGTAAGCTAGCACCTTGCATGCAGCTCTGCTACCATTGGTGTGTGAGTGTGTCTCATTTGTAAGTCGCGTTGGATAAAAGCGTCTGCTAAATGAATAAATGTAAATGCAAATGAATAAATTAACAGATCCGCAGCTTACCTTAAAAGCAAGAGGACACCCTTGTCCCCGAGATGAGTCAGAGCCGGCTTCAGCTGAATCAGTGCATGAAGATTCGCCTGAAGAACACAAAAAGTAGTTCACAAGATTGGTCAGGAGATGCGGATTCATCTTCCATAACGTCGACGTCTCCAACAGTACTGAAGCTGTAAAGATTACAGGTTTACATTACCGCACTCTAATATCACAACGTGTCACTATTTCTATAGTAGCACCCCATAAATAAGGACATGAATGGCAGATACACTACAAAAATGAATAATAATAAAAACAAAAAGTGTTGAAATGATGGAGGTTTTTCTGTAAGGAGAATTTTATTTAATTTTGGAAGGAGTCTCACTTAAGGTGTCGGCACTTTGCAACAGCCAGAGGCGAAGCTGTAGCCTGAAATGTTCAGAAAATGTATTTCGCTGAAGAAACAATTGTTTATAGATTCTATAACGTTACTGATAAAAGGAGCTTGTTTTGCGCATGTTACAAAATAAAATGGTAACAGAGCGGTAACAGTAACTTTACTTCATCACACCACCTTGTCATTGATTATTTTCTTGTTACAGCATTCCCCAAAGTTTTTTTAATCCTTTTAATCCTTGCTTATTTACTTTTTGAAAAGAAAAGGCATGTTCAGCTTTTTGTTTAAAAAAAAATAATAATAAAAAAAGCACAAAACGTCAACCTGAATCAGCAGCATGGATGAATTAGCCATGGATTTTAGGGCAAGATTAAAATCAGTATAACCCCCAAAAAATAATAAAAAAATATAAAAAATGTACAAGACTTAACCAATTAAGATGCAGCACCAGTAACTCCAACATGCTGGAGTCAGATCGCCTCACTTCGATATACTTGATTCTTACTTCGATACACTTCAGTACATTTCTTTATAACCTCTAGAATTTATTGGCAATTGAATCTGTATTGTAGCTGATCTCCCACCTTGTCCTCACAGGCCTCATCCAGTATGTCCAGGGCCTCTATGGAGATGTTCTTGTTGCGGTCGTGGAGCTGAGTGACCAGCAGCTCGATACCCCAGTTGCTGAAGAATTCTACGTTAGCGCGCAGTAATACACGCAGGTGCTTGGTGGCGTACAACCTACAATTCTGTAGGGGCACACACACACACAGGTGAAAGATCAGTACTTCTACAACATTTATCAGCTGATCCCATCATACAATTCATTTTACTAATTTAACGGCAAAAATTCTGAACTAGAGGAAACAAATCACAGGGAATCGAGGGAATTAATTACACAACTGAGGAAGTCATACATTAAAACATGTTTAAGCTTTTTTCTATCCAGCCGACAATTCAGAACCAGAGACCCTAAAGGAACCCAAATTCCAAGGACCTTCTCAATACATATTTATCTGATGAAGTCTTCAACTATTAGGCCCCATTATTCAAATGCGTACTATAATATTCTAGATAAATATTGAAGTTTTATTTCATATTTCTGAATTTTACATAGACCCAATGTTGACACTGTTAAAGCCCGACTCGTTTTTCAGTTACTTAGGTGTATGGACCCCACTTTGAGAACAACTGCTTTAGAAGTTCCACACTTGTGAAATTAGCATCAGAAGATAAAAACCAGGACCACGTGGAGTTTCTAGCTATTAAAGCTATTAAAGAGCTTACATCGGTTGCAGCAGTGAGGATTTTGGACAGGATGACCCGCGCTAAGCCGTCACGGCTATAGTCCAGTGTGGACACGGTCAGTTTCAGTAGATGGTCCTGATTCTTCAGGGAGCACACGTTCAGCAAGCTGCAGAGACAAAGTGGAGCTGGACATCACTGTGGAATTTAAGCTGCACAAACCACATAGAATACTGAAAGTATAGTTGGGTCCTTAAGTATTTGGACAGTGAAAATTCTCACATATTTGCCTCTGTACACCACCACAATGCATTTGACGTGAAGCAAATTACGATGTGTACACTTTGAGCTTTATAAAAAAAATTCAAGGGGTTTAATTAAAAAAAATAAAATAAAAATAAAACTTAAGGAATTACTGCCAGTCCCTCAATTTTCACAGGCTCAAAAGTAATTGGACAAACTCCATCCATCCATCCTTAACCGCTTATCCGTAATCGGGTCGCGGGGGTAGCAGCTCCAGCAAGGAACCCCAAACTTCCTTTTCCTAAGCAACATTAACCAGCTCTGACTGGGGGATCCCGAGGCGTTCCCAGGTCAGTGTGGAAATATAGTCTTTCCACCTAGTCCTGGGTCTTCCCCGAGGTCTCCTCCCAGTTGGATGCGCCTGGAATACCTCCTTAGTGAGGCACCCAGGGGGCATCCTTACCAGGTGCCCGAACCACCTCACCTGACTCCTTTCAACGCAAAGGAGCAGTGGCTCTACTCTGAGTTCCTCTCGGATAGCCGAGCTTCTCACCCTATCCCTAAGGGAGAGGCCAGCCACCCTCCTGAGAAAACCCATTTCGGCCACTTGTACCCGCGATGTAGTTCTTTCGGTCATTACCCAACCTTCATGACCATAGGTGAGGGTAGGAACGAAAATTGCCCGGTAGATCGAGAGTTTTGCCTTCTGGCTCAACTCTCTTTTCGTCACAACGGTATGGTAAAGCGATTGCAATACCGCACCCGCTGCTCCGATTCTCCGGCAAATTTCCCACTCCCATGTAATTGGACAAACTAACAATTATAAATAAAATGATTCTTTTTTATATTTGGCTTGAGGTCAGGTGTTGGACTCTGCCGTTTCAAAGTTTGCATTAAGAAGCTCTTGGCTTGCTTCCTTTTGTAGTATCTGACAGCCTCTGAGCAGAAAGTATAGCTCTATATACTTCAGAATTCATCCTGCTACTTCTATCAGCAGTCACATCATCAATAAACACCAGTGACTCAGTTCCATTAGTAGTCATACAATAAAAACACATGACATAACACTTCCTCCACCATATTTGCCAGTGGATGTGGTATGCTTTGGATCATCATCCCTTCCTTTCCTTCTCCATACTCTTCATTCTGGTACTCTTAATCTTGGTTTAATCTGTCCTAAAAAAGTCTTATTCCAGAACTGGGCAGTTTTCTCACAAAGTCTAATCTGGCCTTTATGTTCTTGAGTGTTACCAGTGCTTTGCATCTTGAGGTAAACCTAATGATAGCCTCCTTTACTTGCGTCGACACCTCGTTGGACCGCATATTGAGAGTTCCCATGAACAGCAACCAATTGCAAATTCGATGCTTGGAATCAACGCTAGACCTTTTATCCTTTTAATTCATCATGAAATAATGAGGAAACAACAGGCCACAGCTGGACATGAAAGTTGCTTATTAGTCAATTGTCCGATTACTTTTGAACCAATAAGTGTGGCACTGTCCAAATACTTATAAACCTGACTGTAGAACGAATAGAATGCGTGCCCTGTACAAGGGCGGACGCGACGCTACAGATCTGCTGTGAATGTTTTTGTGTGAAAAATGTTGAGCAGGAGTGAAGGCCTACTCCATGCCATTTCATTAGTATTCTCTCACACATACATTAACTGTACCTGTTATTGAACAAAACTGAATCTGTATCTCACCAAAGTCTTTAATCAAACCTCAGTGACTGCTTTTAACTCACCACTGGAAGACACTGCATTTCTCCAGCAACTTAACACCACTCGGGTGGGCAGAGAGAGTACCCAGGAAGAGGAAGTAATGCTGACTAAGTGTGTTGAGGAGACCATTGCTCTGTAGGCTACGGTCTGGTTTGAGCCCAGAGGATGATGACAGCCACTGCACAACGTCCTTCACCAGGTCCTCCAAGTACACATGGCCATCCTGATTAGAGAGTTGGAAACAAACCAAGACAAAACAATTATGAATGTATAAGAAGGCATACAAATAAACAAACAAACAAACAAATAAATAAAAAAACAAACAACTGAACAAAACAGTCGTGAGAGCACGAGTGCTCCCCCTCCCTCACCTCATCCGACTCTAGCAAGAACTCGATGAACTGGCAGCCGACAACAGTCAGCTGTTTGGCTTTGCTGTGGTCCAGCTCCAGGCCAGCGTACAGCTTACTGCTGGGTTTGTAGAAGAACAGGAGCCTCCGTACAAACCTAAAAGCAACCCCAGATCATCAGGTGCACCATACATAAAATAAATAAATAAATTAGATGAGGTAATAAGATTGAATATGTTCTTACCTGTGCATTTGTTCATCTTTGTTGTTGCGCAGGTTGACATTTGGCCACTGCAACACAACACAGTGAATTACACATCATTTCCCCCATTAAAATCCCGCCACTTAATTCTCTTCTCTCTTACTGACCTTTAGTATTGTACCGATAAGAACCCAGTTCCAATCTAGGTTCTGCTTGTGATTGAGAACATGGCTGTCTCGGAGATTCATCATCAGAGCCTCTTCAGTGTCCTGGGAACAGAACATGTGCATTTCAATAACGCTGCTGAAGGAAATATTTTAATTAATCGAACATATTTTCTTTCGCCTTGAATTCTTTTCCTTTGCAGTGGATTTTGCTTTGAGCAGGAGCGAAAAAAAAAAGTCTACGATGAACACAACATGCAACTGTGGCTGTGTGGGGCGGCTGTGGCTCAGTCGGTAGAGCGGGTTGTCCACTAATCCACTAACCGTGCGGTTGGCGGTTCGAATCCCGGCCCGGGTGATCACATGCCGAAGTGTCCTTGGGCAAGACACTGAACCCTAAGTTGCCTCCGATGGCAAGTTAGCGCCTTGCATGGCAGCTCTGCTACCATTGGTGTGTGAGTGTGTGTGTGAATGGGTGAATGAGACACAGTGTAAAGCGCTTTGGATCCAAGTGCCTTGGATAAAAAAGCGCTATATAAGTGCGCCATTTACCATTAACTGTTTCTGTGTGATAGAATATTAGTGCTGACCATGTTCTGTAGACGCTCTACACGATTATCTTCTGTTATTACAAGGATTTTCTAGGGGAAAGGGGGTGAGGCATGTGAAGGGTTGGCAGTGTTTCCAGTTCGCATATTTTTTGTAAAAAATAAAATTTCATAACAAGGAATAACGTGTCGGAGCTTCTGGGAGTTAATCAATACAAAAACTCAGTTTGTCTCCACCATGCAGCCTCCATCAGCAAAATGCTGTCCAATATAAAGAAGGTTATGAGCTCATTATATTGTGGCAATGCACGTACACTACCGATCAAAGGTTTAGACACACTCATTTTTTTACTTGTTATTTTTTCAAACATCTTAGAATTGTAATAAAAAAAGTCATCAAATCTCTGGAACTATGGGAATTATGTTGTGATACAAAATCCAAAATAAATCAAAATAATTGAGTATTTTAGCATCTTCAAAGTAGACGCCCCTTTGGCCTATAATTTTCAGAAATGTATTCTTGGCATTTTCTCGACCGATTTTTTGAGGAATTTCCCCGAGATGCTTTTTAAACAGTATTAAAGGAGTTCCCACTGGCGCTGGACACTTATCGGCTGCTTTTCCGAGTATTTTGCTCCAAGTGATCCAGTTTAAATACTTTTTTTTTTTTTTTTGTAAATAAAAATGTTCGTTTTCTAATGAAAGAAACGAACACGTCGGCACGAGTATATTTTTTTTTATCTACACTGATTTCAAACATTTAATAATACACCTTCAGATCAAAAGGCCTTTAAAGATCATGAAACATTTCAGTCGAGTGTCCACAAACCTTTGGCCGGTAGTGTTTGCTAATATTTCTATATTTATTTAATTTAAAAATGTACAATACATTTTCATGATACAGTCAGTACTGTTTATTTGTTTAGTAAAGTCCAGCAGTATTTTAAATACTATAAAATCATATTTTTACACAATTATATTTTTGTCTAAACCACCGATTTCAAACATTCTGAATGGGAATTAAAACAGCGTATAACTGATGTACTTCCTGAGTGAGGATTTGCGCTAGGTACCTTAATGACATAGATGTCCTTCTGTGGCCGCAGGTGCTGGTCTCGACAGTACTGGGAGGCGGCTGACTTGCGGACGATGTGATCCAGGTAAAGGCTATTGGGTTTGGGGCCTCGCTTCTTCTTCTCGTGGAAGCACTTCAGGTAGTTCACTGCAGCACTTGCACGTCTAACACAGCATCATGAGAGAGAGAGAAAGAGAGAGAGAGAGGGAGAGAGAGAGAGAAAGAGAGAGAGAGAGAGAGGGAGAAACCCCCAAATTTACACTGAAGTGTATTATCAGGGGACAGGCCTAGAATGGGCGAAGGCCCCTATTGTTTTCATTAGTAATAACTTTTGAACCCTAAAGGCTAGAAACAAAATTCTTTTGTTCCCCCTCTAATTCCTTGGCTCATGCCGAGTCGACTGCACACCATGGTTTCAATTTCCGCCTGCAAGATTTTCCACCATTTTGAATTTGATAAAAAACCTTTTTAGAACTCCTCCTGGACCGAACTTATGGAGTTGAGGATGATCGGTACAACCGTTTTTGAATAACGAAGAAACGAATTAGAAGGGGAGCACGCCGAAACGGATGTGATGGTATATCTCCGTAACGCTTTAGTGTAGTGTATTCATATCAAACTTATTATTTAATCACAGGCATCATGCTTTGAGGGGGCCACCACCTAGTGGTCACAAGATATGAAAAAAGCCCATTTTTGCTTATAACTTCTGAATGCTTTGTCATAAAATCATGACCATTCTAAAAAAATACTTGCTTTAAATACTTTACTTTATTCCTAGTCGGGTTGTCAAAACCTAGGGGAATTCCAATTCCCAAGATACCCCGTTGAAAACCACACCCCTTTACAGCCAAGCTGATTAAATTCTCCCCTTTAACAATGCTGTGCTTGACTCAACTTAGCAACTCGTAATTTCCAGCCTCCAACGAGTAGAAAAGCCAAAGAAAATGCTGCCTCAATTTGGTTAGTCTCAACTATATGAAGCGACGTTATCAACTGATGTGACGTCAGTAAACTCGTGTCGCGCAGCATCAGAAACGGATTAAAAGGGTTGTTAAAACAGATTAGAACAAAGGTCGTGATGTGAGGCATGTTATGTGAATGTAGTTGTATGAACTGTAGGCCTTGCATTGTTTGCAACTTATCAGATAAGTTAATATTTCCCATATTTTTTAAAATGGTTTGGTCTGGGCTGTTTGTAGTAAGAGCTTTCCCCCTTTTTAAACATTTTGTCCCAGGCCTAAGCCGAACGCACAGCAGGCCTACTTAAGACTACGAGAAGACTTACAGCCGCTTCTCCTGAGGGATGTCGAAAGAGGCCGCCATGTTCATCAGAGTGGGCAGGCAGTGCAGGTGATGGCTGTGGGAGTGAGGAAGGATGGTATTGGCCTGTAGGAAACAAACAACCCCACTGACTCAGAAACAAACGGTGGAGAAAGTTAGCGTTAGCTGTTTAAAACGAAAACATAATGATACCATGTGCAAGAGTTCTCCGAGGAGGATGGTAGCGCATACGGAAACATTATCACTGCTAGTGACGACTTCCACCAACCCCTGAGGACACAGACAGGTTTAAATGAGCACGCATGACATATGCAAGCAATCATATTGCAATCATATAGCAATCTTCTGCGTAGTCAAAATATTCAGAGCGCTTCTATATTAATATGCCATTAAAAAAAAAAAAAAAATCCACTTCTCATTGAAGTGTCAAGAAAAATGTAGAAAAATTATAATACCTCTAAAAGTCCACTATTGATGAAGGCAGACAGTACAAGTGCAAGGTAGTTATCCATCAGGTCAGGCCTGTCCAAACACAACAGATTATTTATTTAGCATTGTTTATTTTGAGTGTGTAAATTTAGACATTACAACCAATCTTTGCCAGTTGATTGCTGGTATTCTTATGTGGTTGTGAATGTGCTTATATTTACATTTATAATAAATAAATAAGGCTCGGTCGAAGTAGAAGAGTGTACATTTTCACGAATCTGGAGTTTGCATGGTCTTAGAACTAAAACGTCTCTCTCCAGAGCTCTTACCTCGACCGTGCCCGATGAGGGAGAATAATTTTGGCTTCTGAAGCCACGAAGCCGTCCGACAGCCTCCAACTGTCCTGAAATCGACTTGGATCTACAGAGGGAGTTAATGTATGTACAAGTTCTTATAATCCATTAACTCTTCTATTCCAGACAAATTTACTTTTAACAATCTAGTAAAAGTCAGTGGTTTTTGTAAACCACGTTGCATCACGTCACCACCCACCAACACTATGAAGCGCTTCAATGAAGTCGTGTGTAACTACAGGGACGGGGAGTCGGAAAATGTCGTACAGCACGTCAAGAAGGCCTTTCTGTTGAGAGATGATTTAAAAGCACAGTTTAAAGCAACACAGTTTAAATAAAAACGTTTTTTCATTATTATTATTATTACAGTCAGTATGGCATTACTGTCCTCTGTGTATACAGTGCTGTGGAAAAGTATCTGCCCCCATCCTGATGTCTTCTCTTTCTATGTATATCTCATACTAAACAGTTTCAGATCTTCAAACGAAATACAACATAAAACAAAGGCAAATTGAGTACACACTAAAGGTACTTATTCATTTTTATTGAAGCAAAAAAAAAAAAAAAAAAAGAAAAAGGGGTGAGCCAACACCAATCACCCACGGGAAAAACGAATCTTTGTGCCACCTTTTGGCAGCAATAACTGCAACCGAACGCTTCCGGATAACCGGAGATCAGTCTTTCACTGCACTGTGGTGGAATTTTGGCCCATTCTTCTTTGCAGAACTGCTTTAGTTCAGCCACACTGGAGGGTTTTTGTGAACATGAACTGCCCGTTTAAGATTGTGCAACAGCATTTCATTTGGTTCAAGTCAAGACTTTGTTTAGGCCACTGCAAAACTTAAATTTAGCTTTCTTTTTAGCCATTCAGAGGTGGATTTACTCCAATGCTTTGGATCATTGTCTTGCTGCATAATCCAGTTGTGCTTGAACTTATGGACTGAAGACTGGACAATCTCCTTTTTTGTTTTTTTTTTAAGCGTCCTGTCCACCCCATTCTCCTTTAGGATTTTCTGGTAGAGAGCAGAATTCATGTTTCTCTCAATTATTGCAAGTTACCCAGGCCCTGAAGCAGCAAAGCATCCTCACACCATCACACTTCCTCCACCATGCTTGACCATAGCTATGAGGTTCTTTTTGTGGAATTCGGTTTTTGCTTTACGCCAGATGTAACGGGACCTCTGACTTCTAAACAGTTCCACATTTGACTCATCAGTCCACAGAACATTCTCTCAAAAAGGTTTGAGGATTATCAAGATGTGTTTTGGCCAAATTCAGACGAGCCTTAATGTTGTTCTTGGTTAGCAATGGTTTTTACCTCACTACTCTTCCATGGATGCCATGTCTTTCCGATTTTGGAGTAATGAACAGTGACCTTTATTGATGCAAGAAAGGTCTGTAGGTCCTTTGATGTTCTCCTTGGCTCTTTTGTGACTTCCTGTATGAGTCGTAGCTTTGCACTTGGAGGAATTTTCGAAGTTCGGCCACTTCTGGGAAGGTTCACTACTGTGCCGAGTTTTTCCATTTGGAGATAATGACCCTCACTGTACTCTCACTTTGAAATAGCTTTGTAACCCTTCCCAGACTGATGTATTTCAAATCACCTTCTTCCTCATCATTTCAGGAAACTCTTTCAATTTTGGCATAGTGTGTTTCTGGGCAAGACCTTTAAACCGACTTGTCACACGAGTGTGATGGTCAGGTGTCCGCAAACTATTGCGGATATAGTGTATTAAACCGATCTCAACTATACACATGTCTAATATTAGCTGAATCAAACAAACAAACCCAGATTTTGAATAAACTCAAAACATTCCCCATTTACTGAGACAGAAATCAACACATCAGTAACTAGTACTACATACCCTCACTTCCATATTTGGTATACAGAGAAGGCCGATAAGGGACTGGATACCGGAGCTGCCTGACTTGCAAAGGTTAATAATGCCTAGATGCCAAAATACAAAAAAAAAAGTCAGGAACAGGAGTTCACACTGGGTAAAAGCATGTCATGATATAACCCTATATGGCATCACATAAATGGTTTCAAATCGTATTATTTTATGAACTTACCAGACCATGAGCGGAAGGAAGCAACAATGGACATCTTACTAGCCAGAAAACGAGCCTCTCGGTCCTCCCTAGTGTTGCAGAAAAGTTCAAACCAAGACACACTTCATTAAACAAACAAACACGATAGGAAGGTTCAACCATTGATGGTGGAACAGTAATCAAACTCTTACTTGAGCTGTGCCTCTGCTGTGTCCGGATTGTGTCTGTAGTGGAAGTCTGTATAAGGTGCCAGGATTTGCTAAGGGAGGAAAAAAGCTCTGAATATACAACAAGGCTTTCAGAAGTGTCAATGAGCAATGTATTGCTTCAGTCAAATCCTCCCGAATTGCGATTCGCTGGTTTCAGGCCCTGTCGAGACCTGATGTCGACACGTCCGACACGTCCGTATTATGATCCGTATCTTGATAATAAGACAGTGTGATCTGACTGTTTCTTGTACATGCTGCGTTATGAAAATCCGATTTCAAATTAAGTTAAGCTAGTTATTTAGATAGGTAGGGTGTAGGAAGTGAGTCAGCGGTCAGCAGGGCAGCTGAATGATGCCCTTTTTCCTTTTAATCGAATAATATGCTGTACATTTTTGTCAAAATTTTATTAAGTTGCAAGCTGTGGGCAGCAGGCAGAGGTCAGACTGGATTTTTCACCTTGTTATATCGTCTCCAACCTGAAGCAAAAACCCACGTGATGATGCGTGAACATATTGGTCACATTAACTAATTACTATTTTTCTTGATCTGTTTTAATTTATTTGCCAAATGTGAGTGACAAGAGCCATATCTTCCTGGTTTCCAACTGAAGCAAAGCAGGGTTGAGCTTGGCCAGTACCTGGATGGGAGACCTCCAGAAGAAAACCTGGGTTGCTGCTGGAAGTGGCATTAAGGAAGCCAGCAGGGGGCGCTTACCGTGTAGTCACTGTGGGGCCTACTGCCTCAGTAGAGTGAAATGTACACTATACTGTAAAAACAGTAACGTCTTTCGGATGAGACATTAAACTGAAGTCCTGACTCTCTGTGGTCATTAAAAATCCAAAGACACTTACAGAGTCTTAAAGAAATGACTTAAAGTAATCCTAAAAGAGTAGGGGAATAACTCCTGGAGAAATTCCCCCATTAGCCCTACTCTATCTTGACCCCATAAATAACCTCCATCACTAAATTGGCTACATCACTCTCCTCTCCACTAATAGCTGGTGTGTGGTAGGCGTTCTGATGCACTATGGCTGCCTCCGCATCATCCAGGTGGATGCTACACACGCTTTATCTCGTGTAATGGACTACATTTGGGGTAAGTGGAACTTGGTGTTGATTAGGTTTTTCACAATGTTAAAGTCCCCATGAAATGCCCAAGCTTAATCGATATGTTGATGTAATTTCTACTGACACAGGAAGTCAGAGCAGGACATGTACATCGGTCCCTCCCTCGTTTTAGCTCACTTCACAGCCCAGGCTAAGACGTACTTGACACTTGGTATCATGGATTTTTAGAATGTCGGGGGCGGAACACTTCAGATTTTAAAGAGCATTTGATTGGACAGAAAATCTGATGAGAAGCTAAAGGATGATGTCATCAAAATTGCTGATCCGTATCGCTGGCAGAGAGAGACTGTACATTTCGAATGCGTATAATTAATAGAATTAATGCGATGTTTGTCTTTGTTTTGGAGCTACACTAGCTTAGAGATAACCTTAACGCTAACGGACTGAAAGGCGCAAAACCTCAGTTTTTTTTTTTTCATGGGGTCTTTTACTGCAATGTACAAATGAAAAGGAGAAAACGAGGCCTGTACCTCATGCTTTATTCAAAATTCGAAAGGGTTCTTTTTTTCCAGGGCTAGAGAAATAAAAGCACGTACCTCCAGCTCCACGTCCGAGCGCACGTACTGCCGTGTGTGAGGGTGATTGAGTAGGTGCAGGATGGTGGTCATTAGAGCCTCGTTGATGCGGCTGAGTTGGCAATCGATCACGTTCTTCAGGATGGTTTTGAGTCCGCCGCGCCGAGCCACGATCTCCGGGTTCTTCAGTGCTGTGCGAACGACAAATCACCACACCAATTAGGTAGAGGAGAGAAAAAACACCAAGACATGGACTCTCGTGTCCGTGTATTCGCTCACCAAGTTCACAAATGATGGCGATGCAGGCTCGCACCATGCGGTCTCGCTCCTGTATACCATCGTTGCCCACGGCAATGAGGGAGTTAGTGATGGAGCTTGGGAAGAGCTGAGCATTCACAGTGATCATCTGGAACGGTGAGGGAGAGTGAGCCATTAGATTATTACTATACTTAATACTGCTCTTATGGTGTTCTATTGAATTACTTAAGAGAAGGAAAGGAAAAGAACAAGAAAGACAATAAAGTCTCAAGAAAAAGAGTGAAAGAGCAAGCGTGAAAGGAAGAGAGTGTGAAAGAGGGTGAGAGAGCAAGAAAGAGAGAGAGAGAAATTTACATATTTAAAATGTCACATTTGTACTCGGATTTCCGTAAAGCTGCTTTATGTCCATTGTTAAAAGCGCTATATACAGTGCCTTGCGAAAGTATTCGGCCCCCTTGAACTGGTCGACCTTTTGCCACATTTCAGGCCTCAAACATAAAGATATAAAACTGTAATTTTTTGTGAAGAATCAACAACAGGTGGGAAACAATCATGAAGTGGAACCAAATTTATTGGATATTTCAAACTTTTTCAACAAATACAAAATTGAAAAATTGGGCGTGCAAAATTATTCAGCCTCCTTAAGTTAATACTATGTAGCGCCACCTTTTGCTGGGATTACAGCTGTAAGTCGCTTGGGGTATGTCTCTATCAGATTTGCACATCGAGAGACTGAAATTTTTGCCCATTCCTCCTTGCAAAACAGCTCGAGCTCAG
>JAFFST010046614.1:1689-17261 GCA_022414735.1 Noturus placidus | reverse complement strand
GAGAGAGAGAGGGGGGGGGAGGGGAAGACTCCTGTGCGGATGAGAGGCAAGAAGCGGCAGCAACGGTAGCATCAGCAGCTGCTCTTCTTTTGTGGTGTGCTGCCTGGGACCAGCTACCTCGCACGCGCTCCTTCCCAGGGGCTTAGCGCCGCCACCACCCCCGCACTGGCACCTGCAGGAACTGGTGCAGGCACTGGCCCAAGGACTGGCACGAGGACACTGAGGCATACGGGCGCAGCGACACCATGGCGCAAGCCGCCAAGCAACTCCGCAAAAACAAGGACCTAGCCGAGGCTGCGGCCCAGGAGCTGAGGGAGAAAGAGGAGGAGAAGATCAAGAAGAGGAACCGCTCAAAGGACCGCAGGCGCAAGGTAAAGAACCTTTGGCTTTCTTCCATTATCTCTGCAAAATCTGAGGAGGCACCGCACAGATGCATTAACCAGACACACACAGACTGGTTTGCAGATCGTGCTGCAGCTGCATTAGTCCGAGATTCATTCAGCCAGGAGATGCAGGAGAAGATGCAGGAGGAGCAGGAGGGGGGTCAGTGGGGACTTAGAGATCATTGGTTAAGTAAGCCCTCGGTTCTTCTGAGACCCGAGAGCATGCTTTCTGCTTTTGAAGCTGATGTCATTTACATCTGAGGCTGCAGTGTGAGCAGAGCGATGTACACCTCTGTTCTGTTTGCATGCTTTATGTATTCAGCTGCTCTAAAGGCAGCAGGGCACCATCGACATGCTCTATTGTTTGGTTGAACCTCTTTTATGACGGTATATCTCAGCAAAATCCACAAACTCTACACACACACACACACATATATATATATATATATATATATGTGTGTGTGTGTGTGTGTGTGTGTGTGATTACTACCTAAATATCCACCTGCAGCTCTTTGTATGCAGGTCCAATGTTAGAGGTCCAATGCACAATCCTTCAGAGACTTCTTTTGCTTCACCATCAATGCCTTGACAAAAGCAGATCTGCTCAGTGTACATGCTTTTCAGATCTTCACTACCGAGATAAAGCCTGATGTTTTGGGTGCATGTGACTGACAGAAGTTGGTATGCTCCAACTAGATTGATCTGTCAGGCTAGCATTTATCACGGCAGCACTCCACTACGCGAGCAGACAGAGCTCTGAGGGCGGGGTGTGCTAGGAATGTCACCACTGTACTAATTAGCAGTCTCACACACATGCAGGCACTCACACACAGGAAACGAAAGCAATTTAAAGCCATGGACTTTGTCATCATTAGTATGACACCAGATATCAGAGTAGCCAGGCAAGACCTTGATTAATTTATTAGCCTATCTAACTATGCTAATGTTGTCATGGTGCAAGAACTTGCATGACGTCCTTCAAATTTTAACGTTCAACATTATGTCTTTTCAGCCACTGTGATTATTCCACCACATACACAGTCACACACGCTGACACCATCTTGGAACAGCAATGGCTTGTGCTAAGCTTGTGAAAATTATAGAAATGCTTAGCAGAGCATGAGCAATGAGAGCGTAGGATCCAAGATGGCCGCTACTACAGTGTTGAGCTACGAAACAGTGTGTCATGCGGTGCTAGAATCCATAGAAGCAAGTCTGTTTGAGACACCGAACCACCTGGACACCGTTTGATGATTAAACAGTATGCACGACGTGCAAGGATTTCATCACAAGTGTAAAACTGAAGGAGCAAACTTCAGACACAAAACATGTCTCAAGTCAACTCTACCTTTAGTGCAGGGGTCTTCAACGTTTTCCAGGCCAAGGACCCCCAAACTGCTGGCGAGATGGAGCGGGGACCCCCTAATTATATATATTGTATGAAATTGTGTTATATCAAACTGGTACCAAAACTTTCGCGACCCCCACCCATGCAGTACCTTCGCGGACCCCCTAGGGGTCGCAGACCCCCTGTTGAAGACCTCCGCTTTAGTGTAAGGGGGGGAAACCCTATGGTTTTTAAATGGAAGTTTGAGAAAAGTATCTCTACCTTACAATTTACAAAACATTCGAATTTTAAAAACGAAACGTGGGGGTATTCTGCGATAAAGCAACAATCCAAAACATAAGGCAAAATCAACAATACAGTGGTAAAGTACAAAACTGAATTCAAAAGCTGGTCAGAGTTATATATATTTGAGATGCTGAAGCTGGTTAAAAAGGCAAAACCAGGATCAGCTGGTATAAATGTACTAGCAGGGCTAAGCCCTCTGTCTGTCAAAGACAAAAAGACAGCAATATGACGTTTCATTCCTGGAATCCACCTAAGATCACTTGCAGTTAGAAATGTCCCAATGTGGATTATTGTGGAAATGAGCTCAACAGCACCACCAGTGGTTGTAAACAAAACACACATACCGTATGATGAAGTGAGGCTGATACTCATTTCTTTCTATCCCAAACTGTACATTCATGCAGCCTATCAATGATGGGTTATGTCCGGTGATTACACAGACTGACACGCCCCCTAGATTTGATCTTTATTTGGGGTGATATATTTCATTTGTAACAAGCAGTGACTCAGATGAAATACAACCAAGACTATAATTAACATGAACGAGGTGGATTATTTACTCTGTTCTTGGTTTTAGATCAATTCTTTGAATGTATGGATTTCAGTATAGTCAATAATACCGTATCAAGGTATCTTGCTGTACAGTATCATTTAGTCTGATGTACTGTAAACATTTTCCCAGAATACCAGCTTAGCAACAATATCAAATTAGAAAACATCTTTAGTACTTAGTATTGTATTTTGCTGGTTCGAACACATTATTGTATTGTAGAAACTACTGAAATTCTTTCAGTGTGGGTAAGCATTTAAATATTTATATATTCATTCCTGTCCAAATGTTTGACCATTTAAAAAAACAACAAAAAATCCAAACTAGAAATCCTAAATAAATACAGTACACATTCACACACCCATTCATACACTACGGACACTTTGGACACGCCAATCAGCCTATGCATGTCTTTGGACTGGGGGAGGAAACCGGAGAATCCGGAGGAAACCCCCGCAGCACTGGGAGAACATGCAAGCTCCGCACACACAGGGCCACGGTGGGAATTGAGCCCCTGACCCTGGAGGTGTGAGTTGAATGTGCGGACCACTAGTCTAGTCTAGAATTTGATTTAGAAGGTGCATTTTCTTAGAGTGTACCTTAAAATGTGACATTATTTCACTTTTTCCAAACAAAAGTCTGTGCTAAAATGATCTTTCAAGCACTAAACATATCCCTGAAGGGCTTCGAAGCACTTTTTTAATCTTGAGTGAGATGCCTGGAGTAGCAGATATCGGAGCAGCCAGGCGTGTACTGTACAGGGGGAACAGAACCAGAGAAAAGTGAATGCTCTGATAATGCTTTGATGTCTAGTTTTGTTTCTGGTTCTCAGTAAATGCAGTGTGTATAATTAATACACAGAATTTAAAACATGGAATTTTACATTCTCAGACTTTATACTATACACCAGATTAAACAGAATGATATTAAATTAGTTTAAATAGCACCATTCTCCTATAACATCAAGTCTTCGAGTGTTTTATTCCTGACTTTATTCAGAGCTTGATTTGATGTTTTTTTGGTTGTATTATTATTATTATTATTATTATTATTATTATTATTATTATTATTATTATTTTGGACAAAAATCAAGCCATTTTCTATACTCTTTGGTTTCATGATGCTGGCAATATTTTATCACCCAAGTCTGTTACTAATGAGCTATTAGATAGACTTGTAGCGTTTCTCCATCCATCCATCCATCCATCCATCCATCCATCCATCCATCCATTCATCCATCCATCCATCCAATATATTTTTCTATTCTTTTCACATTCCTCATTCCAGCAAAACAAATCCATACGATTCCATACGACTCCCAAAAAAATCCACCAACTTTAATTATTTTTTTTAAATGAACTCTAACCAGGACTGTTTGATCCTTCTATTATTAGTGTTAGATTATGTGGCGTGACATACATAACTCCTTGCGTAAGTTACACTTATAGCTGTACTATAAGTTACTTGTGCATAAGCTACAGTAGATCATGTGGATCAGGTGTTAAAACCGGTGCATTAATGTAAACCTGTGATTTGCAGTTCCAATGCTCTTATAGAAAATTAACCAAGAACTTCTGGCTGATCAGAATCCAGAATTGAACACAGCCCACAGAAGGCTGGAATTTATTGACGTTTGTTGCTAGCTAATTAGGTATGGTGAGGATTACAACATGCATACCTGTGAAGTCTGATGTTTTTCATGGTTTTTTTTTTTTTAAACACTAAACCGTTTCAGAAAATACTGGTGCATTGCAGATGGTTTTTACAGCAGTACTGGGCTCAGTAACCTACACTACTGTATATAGCCAAAAGTATGTGTACACCTGACCATCACACCCATATGTGATGTTTGGCCTTCCCCAAGTTGTTGCAACAAAGGTAGAAGCACACAACTCTGTAGAATGTGTTTGTATGCCGTAGTATTAACATTTCCCTTCATTGAAATGACTTTGATTAGCCCAAACCTGTTCCAGCATGACAATACCGGTGCCCAAAGAGAGGTCCGTGAAGTCATGGTTTACCAAGTTTGATGCACAGTGGCCTGCACATAAGCCACATGACATCAACCCCACTGAACACCATTGGTATGAACTGGAACACCAACTGTGTACCAGGCTTCCTTGCCTGACATCTGTGCTCGACCTCACTAATGCTTATGTGACTGAATGGGCACAAAGTTCCACAGCCATGCTCCAAAATCTAGTTGAAAGCCTTCCCAGAAGAATGGAGGTTATTATAACAGCACGGAGGAACTAAATCCAGAATGGGAGGTTTATAAAGCTCATGTGGGTGTGTTTGTCAGGTGTTGTTGTTCACCTGTTTCCTGCTTCACTCAGCTACTCTGAACTGAAAACCTTTGCATTCCTTTGTGATTGTGTTTTTACTAACAATGTGCACGTGCACATGCGTGTCCTTACAGCAGGTGTGCACTTAGCTTATCAATTGGCAGAAAAACGACTCATACAGGACATACAGGTCATTTTTATACTTATTGTGCATAGTATTTTGTTTCAATTGCAATGGTTTAAACAATGAACAGCAGGGCATCTGCAGGTATAAGCACTTTAGGTATAATCACCTTTTTAATACCATATTCAAGACATTTCCAAAACATTTTAAGATCTGCACGTCAGTTCAATCATTCTACACGATACATCAGCTATAAAGGATGGTGTTTATGCATACACATCCATTTCTGGGTTTAAGTGTAGCAACTATAGCAGGGTAAATGTCTATAGATGTAGATGAGAGACTGTAGTAAATAAACCCCTCCCCCCCAACAGTGAAAGAAAGAAAAAAAATCCAGTATTTCCTTTCCATGACTTTCCAAGAGCGGAAAATCAGATGAAATGCTGTAAACCTCTGCACACAAAAATGTTTCAGATTACGCTAACTTAAAACAAAAGAGAATTTGGTGCATGTTGCGTCTCAATTCCCGTTCTAAGCGACTCACACTCACAGCACAGACGGTGATGAAATTGGTGTGGAAGCGCCATTTACTGTGAGCCGAGCCACTCTAAAATACAGAAGAGCTGCACACACACTCTGAGTGCAACCCAGCAACATGGTTTTATCATTTCAAAAAGCATTCTTAGGACCTCTGAAACATGGATTTACATTTATAGCATTTTGGCAGACACCCTTATCCAGAGCGACTTACATTTATCTCATTTATACAACTGAGCAATTGAGGGTTAAGGGCCTTGCCTAAGGGCCCAACAGTGGTAGTTTGGCAGTGCTGGGGCTTGACCTCCTGACCTTCTGATCAGTAAAGCATAGCCTTTAACCACTGAACCACCACTGCCCCAACGTCTCTAATTTAAGACATTTTAATACGAATTAAGGCCTTATTTTTACATAAAGGAATTGAAGACATTTGAAGACTTTTTAAGCACCCGCAGAAAGCCTGGAACAAATGTCTCAAGCGTGAAACAAACAAATGAAGAAAGAGGGCAGTGAGAACAGCATTTTGTGTGTAGGAGGTATGATCACTTGTTTTTAATAGTTGACCTTTTAAAAAAATATAAACAGTTCATTTAACTCAAAAATTTTTAAGAAACTAATTAACTCAGTTTTTTAAGTTGATAAATACATTTATTTAAGCCAAATACACTTAAATAGAGATAAGTGAGTTAAAGTTTTGTACTTAAAAATTTTAAGGTGATTAGATTCTTAACAATGTTTCATAACAATGCAAAAACAACTGTGAAGGACAGATATTCAGTGGGTAATATACAGTGTGTTGAGGTCAGAGACTGAGGTTAACCGAGTGACCTGAAAGGAATGTCGGCTGTGGTAACTTTATGGCATTACCATGCTGTTCATCGAGATCGTCATTCTGTCATGGCTTAAATGGAGGTGTGGATTTTGCAGAACGATAGAGAAATGCTGTGCAAGTTGCTTTGACATTTTTACCAATTACCTTGAATATTAACGATCAGCCAAGAGATGTGTCTGACTCTGTATGACACACTGGTATCTATAAACCGGGACAAAAGGACATTGCAAAGTTAAAAGCAGCCACAGCTCTATCTTCAAACCAAACCAGTTTATTTCTTAGCACATAGCTTGGTAGCAACAGCATTATACTCAGACAGGAAAAGTGGCCTCAAGTTTAAAGATGGAATTGTAAATTAGAAGTTATTCCGATTAGTAATGAAACTTTAGTGGTCACATATACATTACAGTGAAATGCATTTTTCTTCACATATCCCAGCATGTTAGAAGGTTGGGGTCAGAGTGCAGGGTCAGCCATGATATGGTGTAGAGTAGAGAGGACTTGAACCCCCGACCTTCCAATCATTAACCCAGAGCCTTAACCGCCAAGCCACCACTGCCTTCTGTTTTTCATGCGAGTCAGCTTGTTTGGCTCAGCTCACCATATAGAGCCGACCCTTTTGGCTCCTGAACGACTTGTTGCCATTATTTATAACCATATATTTTTGCAATATTTTCGCATTTACCAAAAAGGGATAAATGGCTCATATATGTGAGTCGGCTGCTCAAGAGCCGACCCGTTTGCAAATGACACATCGCTATTTCAAATGAGAATATAATACGAATGTTATTTGTATTTCTAAAGGTATCATTCTGTTACTGAGCCAGACAATCACTGTGTCTGAAATCACTCCCTCCCTCACAGTTTTCTACATAGACAGATCTATATCGAGCACTGTACAGGGAACACAAGTAACACTGGGCAGAAATCAGACAACATTTAATAGTGAGTGCTCCAGAAATGACATCACGACCAGTCACGAGATAAAAGTTCAAAATGACCTTGAACTTGGACAACACTATATAGTGGCTGCACAACAAATAGTGCACTATACAATAAATAGGGAATTATTTCAGACACAGCAAATATCTTTTGAAGAGACTGTTTGGGGGTTTAGCAGTCTGTAGAATAGTAAACTGTTTGCTAAAAGCTTCCTTTCCACCAATATGACAACTAAACAAACCCCCACTAAGTTTAAGGGTAGTTTTAGATTTAGCATTAAAGATTAACAAGGTTAACAGGTTAATAACTATAACCATATGAAATGACCTTCATAACAATCTTCCAATCTCAGCATGTTCTCAATGGGTTCAGAGATTTCCCTGATCTTCTTGTAATCTGCACAGTTAGGACACGGACACCCCTACCTCACATTTATACAGCATCTTCACAAGTATTGCAGCTTGCACTGTAGGCTGACTGGCATCACTAAATTGTTCATAGTGTGTGAATGTGTGTGCGATTGTGCCCTGCCCTGGTCTGGCCTCAGAGGCACTTCGTGCCCAGTGTTCCCTGGGATAGGCTCCAGGCTCCCATATGATCCTGTATTGGATAAGCAGTACAGAAAATGGATGGAGGATTTGTTAAGGCTATGTATATTGATCAGAAGATTGGGTGGTTCAAGCCCCAACACTGCCAAGCTGCCACTGTTGGGCCCCTGAGCAAGGCCCTCCAGGATTGCTGTATCGTGGCTGACCGTGTACTCTAACAAGCTGGGATATGCCAAGAAAAGTATTTCACTGTACTATAATGTACATGTGACAAACAAGACTGTTATTCTTCTTGTGTCAAAGCAATGAAATAATTATTCATGGTTTGATCTTCCTTATTAACAAAAAACAATTTAACAATACACAGTCAAAATGGAAATGTTGTACATGACTCTGAGTCTCACGTGTCAATAATTCATATAATTCAAGTCCCTTGAATTATTTTTGAGGGTATTGTAAACCATCACTCTCTGAAATAAATGTCCAGTGGACTGGCAGTGGGAGGTGTAATCAATAAATACTGCAATAAACCTGTTGGGACAAGAATAAAGTGCTTAAAATGACTGGTCAGAATGCAAGGTCAGCAGCAATTTCTGTAAAAATGGTTTCCAAAAACCCCCCAAATGTTTTCAGTTATTCGCTTACCCTAGTCGTAGTCAATGAGCCAAGATGTGTTTGATGTTGAAGAGCTGCTTCTTGAATTGTGTACTGGAGTGTTATGGGGCGGCCATCCTTGACCAATTTTTCCTTAGCGATTTGGTATTATTCCATCCCACAGATCCTGTCTCCTAAAGTCTGAAGCTGGAATTGGTCCTTTTTTCCCTTCCTAGTTCCCTGGAAGTACTTCTGGTACAGCGATAACACTGATCAAGCGTATAATACCAGGACGAGTAGTGTTTAGGCAGCAAAAAGAAATGGTCTGCTATGTGAAAACAGCTAATCTGACAGACTCCCAAGCCAACCGGCAAAATTTCACCTCAAGTTAGTGTAGCTCTTTGTTCCTCTTAATCTGTCAGTAGCATCTAGCTCTGAACGTGAGTACAGTGAGACAGCAACTTGTCCTTCATAATGCCATATCAAAATGAATATCTGCCGCAAAGTATTTAATACAAACAAAACAAATGAAATATTTGGAGCACTGCTATTTCCTTAAGCTTCCATATCTTCCTATCTCAGAGTGATCTCAGGAAGCGCCAACATAAATCTTGACCATTTTACTCTTTCACCGCATATGAAGATCTGTAGCAGACATTCCCCGCCAGATCGGCTAGTTAAATGCAAAAGCACCTAAAGTTCTAAGAAGACCGGCAAAAAGCACAGTGTCATTGCTCTTTGAATAGATCAGCTAGTATTCAAACACCATTGAAATTTTATGCACATGTAGATATAGACCATCAATTGTGTTATTCTGTATGATTAGATGTATGAAGGATGCACGTTTATACTGAAGGAATGTAGCACTGCTGATTTCAGTTTTTACAAGTGTAAATATAAACAAGAACTGATTTATTTATTTATATACATGTTATGGAGAATAAGAAACATGACATAATTAAGATTAATTACATTTACATTTACATTTATTCACTTAGCAGACGCTTTTATCCAAAGCGACTTACAAATGAGAGATACAAGCAAAGTGATATCAAGCAGAGAACAATACAAGTAGTGCTACTATACAAGATCTATTAGTTGAGTACCAGAAGAAGCAAAGTGCGCAGGTTAGGGGTGTAAGTGCTTTTTTTTTTTTTTATGAGATGGTTAGATGTTGAGGGGCGCACGGTGGCTTAGTGGTTAGCACGTTCGCCTCACACCTCCAGGGTCCGGGGTTCAAGTCCCGCCAGGGCCATGTGTGTGCGGAGTTTGCATGTTCTCCCCGTGTGTCGGGGGTTTCCTCCGGGTACTCCGGTTTCCTCCCCCAGTCCAAACACATGCATGGTAGGTTGATTGGCGTGTCTAAAGTGTCCGTAGTGTATGAATGTGAGTGTGTATGTGATTGTGCCCTGCGATGGACTGGCACCCTGTCCAGGGTGTGCCCCGCCTTGTGCCCGATGCCTCCTGGGATAGGCTCCGGGTTCCCTGTGACCCTGACAAGGAGTAAGCGGTTGAAGATGGATGGATGGATGGTTAGGTGTTGACGAAAGAGGTGGGTCTTTAGCTGTTTCTTGAAGATGGTGAGTGAATCTGCAGTCCTGATTGAGGTTGGAAGTTCATTCCACCACTGAGGAACAGTTAGTGTGAATTACAGCACACTTGGTCTTGCACCTATTGGGATTAATTGGAAAAAAGGCTCAAAGTTAGGCTTGTCTTTATGTTAAATGTGTCACGCTTGGACGCAAAGGAGGAAACAGTCGCGGGAGATGCGGAAGTGTGGAGAAAGCGCGTGGCGATTAGAGAGTAGTAAAAGCACTGGCTAGGGTCAGGCTTTATGAATGTAGTCAAAATTGTAGCGAGGGTCAGGCGATGGGATGAACAGACTTGAAAGGGGCAGGCAGTAAACGTAGTCAACAAAGGCGGAAAACACGGTCAGGTACACGGTAGATCAAAACACTATAAACGCGGTAAGACAACTTTAAGCTTGAGGGAGTGAGAGGCTAATATAAAAGCATTTTGAATCAAAGAATGAAAAGAGTCTAAGTGTGTTATACTGCCCTTGAGGTCTGTACATGCACTTGCCTTTGCTTTTTCTTGCCTTTTGTTTAGCTTTGTGTTGAATATTTTCAGTATTATATCTGTTACAGATAAGTAAATAAATAAATAAATAAATAAATCAGAGTTACACTCAGTCCAGGCCTGGGATTTTTTAGTGGTAATGTACCTTCCCATAAAATTCGGGAGGAGCATGTACATGAAAATACACAAAAATGACCATATTACAATAATTCCCTGATAGGATTCTTCCAGTCCATGTTCATTGAAATGTCTACAAACGTGTGTATGTACTCTTGTACATTATCCAAGACAGACAGGCTGTTGAGTCGCGTCATTAATTAGCAGATCATGGTTTATCCATCATCAATGAATAAAAATAAAGAACAGCACTTTTAACACTGGGGCGCACGGTGGCTTAGTGGTTAGCTTCACACCTCCAGGGTCCGGGGATCAAGTCCTGCCAGGGCCATGTGTGTGCGGAGTTTGCATGTTCTCCCCATGCGTCTGGGTTTCCTCCGATTTCCTCCCCCAGTCCAAAGACATGCATGGTAGGCTGATTGGCGTGTCTAAAGTGTCCGTAGTGTATGAATGGGTGTATGAGTGTGTATGTGATTGTGCCCTGTGATGGACTGGCACCCTGTCCAGGGTGTACCCCACCTTGTGCCCGATGCTCCCTGGGATAGGCTTCAGGTTCCCCGTGACCCTGAAGAAGGAGTAAGCAAGTAGAGGATGGATGGATGAATGGATGGACTTTTAACACTGTTTGAAAACACTATCTTATTTATTATAATCCCATTTATATTATATTACGCAAACGTTTTAAAATTTTGTATTACAGCCAATGTCCGAACCCCCCCCTCCCAGAAAAGTCCTCCTTCTAAGATTTTAAATAATGGTCCAGCCAAAATGTTGAAGAAAATCTGAAAATTGTATGTGACAGTACACCTTTTTTGTTTGTTTGTTTTTAAAAAAATAAATAAAAAATAGCATCACACACTAGTACAGTGTGAACCGTGCTAGGAATTGTAATGGGATTTGTTAAATGAAAGGATTGGCAGTTGGTGGCAAGGTGTATGGAGCAGATCTACATTATTACTGAAGTCAACAAGATAAGCACAAAAATGTTCAAAGGAGGATATTATAGAATATACAGAAAAAAATAAAATAAAAAAAGGACAGATTTTGACCTGGACATAAAACACCACCTCAAGTTAACTAGTTTAGCAAAATCAGAACCCATGACCTTGTTATCAGTTCTAAAGGCCACAGCAAAACAAGAACCCAGCAACATCTATATCTACATACAGGAAGATCCTGCATTGGTGAAGGGTCTGGATATTTTAACATTTTGTGATATTGTGACCAATCCATTAGAGAGATAGTTCAGCACTGTGTGTCCTCCTCTGAGTTGCTCTCAGTTTTAGAAGTCCATATTACAAAGCAGACGGGGCCAGAACTATAATAATAATAATAATAATAATAATAATAATAATAATAATAATAATAATAATAATAATCTGGATATATAATACGTTCTGCCTTAAAGGTCAGCTCCACTGAATGATGTCAGCCTTGGGGCCAATATGATGATGTGGGACAGAATAACAAGAGCTAAGACACCCCTGAAGAAGTAGAAATGACTATACACACATCATATGACGTCTGCAGATGTTAATATTTAAATGAATTCAGTTCCAATTATTTTTCAAACCGGTTGTAATTACAATCCACGACTAGTGGCCTAATAAGCAAACCAATAGGAGACAGTGACAAGGAAAAGTCGCAAGAAACATCAGGTACAGACGCTGAGAGGAACTCTGAAAGAGGAAGTGTTATAACGTATTAGAACAATTATTATGATCTGTGATTAATCTGAGAAAATTAATCAACACCTTCTGACAAATCAGAATCCAGAATTTATATGGTATAAACAATAATGTCACACTGCTATCAGGTTCATGATCATGTATTTCTCTCTGACATTAAGACGAGTTCCCGCTAGAACGATTATGTAAGTCAGGGCTGGGTGGTTTCTAGTTCTTGTTGGTCCTTATTGCTGTGTTCCTTATGTACGTTTCCCTGCTGCATCTGAAGTAGCTCAGTCATGCCCTTGCTGGGGTGTAAAGGATAAATTGAGGTGTGTTCATACTACATCCTTAGCTCTACTGTGCTTATTCAGCAGTGCAGCAGTGATGCAGTGATATTGATGGATAAGGGCGAGTCTCGTCTTCCCTGGCCTGTGATGGAATTCTTAACCATCCTCGCTACACATTTCCCAGGACTCATATTTATCATCTTGAATGTCCTTCAGAAGCAATAAAGATGTCCTCGAACTTCATCCTGTCTTCCTAATCCCAGAACGTCATATGTTGTTAAATAAATCTAGCGTTTTGTTTTTTTTGGTATAGGCTATTCAAATACTACAAATTTAGTGCAACAGATGCTATTAAAAACAATGTTACAGTTGTATTAGATTTCATTGTATTAGAACCATTTAAGACTATAAGACCTTTTTTTATTTGTATGTAGTAATGGAATGTAGAAATTGCTGAGCTTTATAAAGCAAAGTGGCATACATGCTATAATTTTTTCAGGAGACTTGTAATTATAATATAATATATAACATTAATAATAATATAATATAACTATGTGCCTAAGTTCTCTAGGATCCCCTGTGACCCTGTGTAGGATAAGCCATATGGAAAATGGATGGATGGATAATATAATTGGAAAAATAACAATATATTGAAAAGCATTCCTATTTATTATACTATCAAATATTTTAATTAATTAGTTTATTTTAATTTAACTTTAATAAAATAATATTATTGGTATTATTATTATTTAACATTAAAAACTCTCGAAAGTATAATGAAGCTATTTAAAAAATTTCAGCCGTCTTTACTTTAATATTTTATAAAGAAGATGTTTGCATTTATTAAGTAAAGTTATGGAAATTAGATTTTTTAGATGAACTACCTGCCATATTTTCGATGAATATCAGATGTTATTTTGAATGTAGCAGTTGCTATATGCTGTCATATACTTCAGAGAAACCTCACTGTCCAAAAAGTACAAAATAATGTATAGTATTTTAGCTGCTTAATTTCGTAAGCACTCTGGATCAAGGCTCATGCTGAAGCCAGACAATCATGAAGCCTAAAGATGGCTGAACTTTTATGTCACGAGGAGGCCTGCATCCAAGTTTTATTCTCATTTGCAGCATGTCTGGAAGACTTAGTCTCGTCCTTGAGGCTTGGCTATAGAGCTGAGTAGAAACACAACCTTCCTTCCTCATATGAATCTGCTTCAGGAGAATTACAGGCACAGGATTCCCATGAAAGCAAACATAGTTGGTGCAATATATCCCATTTCATTCATCCACTGGGGAAACCTCTTCCTGGGAAACAACAGGCTTTCCAATATGGCTTTCATCCATTATGAGAGAGGATTGCATGGGGGCTGCAAGTGATGGCTAATGGACGTAAAGTGAAGCTGCAGAAGCTGCAGGAGAAGGCAACTTTTTTTCTTCCACCCCCAGTCTAAAACTGAGTTTGTGATGAAGTATTTATATGCGTGCAGTGTGGGTTTTCCAGTTCACTGCCTCAGTGGAGCACAGCGAGATGTTCAGTGTTCGAGTTAAAGAGAAATACTCATTTGCTCTGTCTTTATGAACTGCAGGGACAGCACCTTTGTAATGTGTGTGTTTGTATAAAAGGTTTTAATAGATAAAACATTTAGCATGTAATAAGCTTTAATTTGTACCTTTAAAGCAGGGGTAGCACATTGGTACAGTGTGCTCCCTCTTAGCTCCAGGGTTCCAGGGTTAAACCTGAGTTCTGATTATTGTCTGTGTGAACTTTCACTCGTTCTTGTGTTCACATAGGTTTCCTTTGGGTTCTCCGATTTTCTCCCACCTGCCCGATAGTTCACTGGATATTCTAAATTGCTCTTGGGTGTGAAGGTGTGTGCATAGTGCCCTTCAACGGACTGATGCCCTATCCCGGGTGTATTCACACCTCACACCAGATCAGGATAAAACATTTAATTATTTATTTTTATTTCATAAATATTCATATTTAATCACTGACACACCCTTGAATTTGTCCAACAAAATATTCAGAATATTTAGATATTATCAGTAAGATCTATATCCCAAAAATTGTTAGCTAAAATGAACTAGCCATCTCTCTAGCTAACAAGCTAATACTGGGCGGCTGTGGCTCAGTCGGTACAGTGGGTTGTCCACTAATCCACTAATCGTAGGGTTGGTGGTTCGAATCCCAGCCCGGGTGATCCCATGCCGAAGTGTCCTTGGGCAAGACATTGAACCCCAAGTTGCCCCCGATGGCAAGCTAGCACCTTGCATGGCAGCTCTGCTCCCATTGGTGTGTGAGTGTGTCTCATTTGTAAGTTACTTTGGATAAAAGCGTCTGCTAAATGTACTATGGTGTTTATGACTTCTGGAGCTAGCTTACTTCCTGGACAATTTTTTTTGATAACAAACTAGTTATCAAAAAAATCTAGCTAACACTAAATATCTAACAAGGTAGTGTTAGTGAGAAAATGCTAGGTAGCTCAGTAGCTTTTTGGTTTTACACTACTCCTAAAAACAAATAAACATGATAAATAGCAAGAAAGTGTCTAGCTAACACTAACTAGCTACCTAAAAAGCTAATGGTACTAATGTTTGAATGTATGGTATAAGCTTAGGTAGCTTTCTGAACAGTTTTGCAGTTTAACATCACTACTAAAATGAATAAACATTCTAATTATCAAGAATGTTTCTAGTAAACAATAATGATCCAACTATCTAACAAGCTAATGTCAGCAATGAAAAGATTTAATGGTTTATATACACTGAGGCTAGGCAGCGTTTTGAGCAGTTTTCTAGATTAACACCATTAACAATAAAGTTAAGATTCTAGTCTTTGCCATGCAGTCAAGATCAATAACAACAACAAACAAACAACAACGGCGGCTGTGGCTCAGTCAGTAGAGCGGGTTGTCTACTAATCCGCTAATCGTGGGGTTGGCAGTTCGAATCCCGGCCCGGGTGATCCCATGCCGAAGTGTCCTTGGGCAA
>JAFFST010046610.1:18902-33057 GCA_022414735.1 Noturus placidus | reverse complement strand
ACCATTGGTGTGTGAGTGTGTCTCATTTGTAAGTCGCTTTGGATAAAAGCGTCTGCTAAATGAATAAATGTAAATGTACTAAATCACATTATCTCAGTAATCGGAGCATATCTGACTAAAAGGGCCAGTCTGATTGCTTAAGAAGTTATCAACAGTTCAGATAATTACGTTTCATCCTACACCTCGTGTGATCTCAATGCCTCCGAATTTGGTCATTGCACTGAAAACCTGCTTAGCAAGTGCCAGCCCAGTGTTTCACGATAAACCCAGACTATTCCTCATTAAAATAAAGTAGAGTTAACATTAGCCCATTTTGGGTCATGGGGCAATTCCTGGTTCGTATCTCTAGATCATCATCATGTTCGGACGTGCCAGACTTCTTATCAATTCCCCCATCAGGTGTGAACAGCCCGAGTAATGTAACAAAGAGCTCTAATTGTTTCAGTAAAGAGGTGCTAACTACATGCTCCGCCTGACAAGATTCATTTCGACGAGCCCAATGTTTGTCAGCCTTGGTTTGTGTACACAGCTTTCGAGGGTGATATTCGAGACTCCTCGGTCGGATTTCTTTCCAGGTCTTTCTAATCAGCGATCTAACCCAATGCTTCATTATGATGGAATTCGAAATGCTAACATCGTCAGCCATGCATTGTAACGTGTAAACACGAAACTGTCTTGTGGGTTTTTTCTACCCTTATCTTATCGCATTTTTTTGCAGATGCTTCCTGGGAAGAAGAATAGGCTGGATGTGTGGCTGAATTTGAAAAGAGGGAAAATCCATGGGGGAGAAAAAAACCCAACAGATTTTTGCTTTGTTTTCATTTTCCTTTGTACTTCACCAGGTTCAACCTGGCCAATGAATTCCCATCTTTGGAAGCAACTGCTTGAAAATTTACCATTGATTTCAGGCATGTTTCTCAGAAGGTTGGCAGATGTCCACCTAAATCTGACCAAGGTGTTTTTGGAGACTGTGACTAGCTTAAGCGTCGCTAGTTATTTCAGACAAATCAATCCAATGAAGTCCTCTCCTCAGAAGCAACATCAAGCTACATATTTAGCATTTAGCTGGTTCACCCTCATCTGCTAACAACAGTTCAAGACCCTAGTTTGAAAGCTCAAAGTCTTTCTGGAAACTATGACTGGTCTAAGCTGTGCTCGTTATTTCAACCAAGTCAATCAAAATTTAAGCACTTAATACAGCGGCTGTGTCTCAGTCGGTAGAGCGGGTTGTCCACTAATCCACTAATCGTAGGGTTGGCGGTTCGAATCCCGGCCCGGGTGATCCCATGCCGAAGTGTCCTTGGGCAAGACACTGAACTCTAAGTTGCCCCCGATGGCAAGCTAGCACCTTGCATGCAGCTCTGCTACCATTGGTGTGTGAGTGTGTCTCATTTGTAAGTCGCTTTGGATAAAAGTGTCTAATAAATGAATAAATGTAAAAGACTCAAATACCCAAATCTGCAAGAACAGCCCAAGATGCTAGTTTGGAAGACCAGGTCATGAAATCTATCCAAAGCTTAAAATCTATGGTTCAAAACCATCTTTGGAAAGATGAAGGAAGAATGAAGCCACTGAAGAGCACAATGAGCGGCATTAGATGCCTTCTCATTAAAAGGTTAGCATTTGGGTGGCAAGGTGCTGGACCAGGATCTTTTTGTAGAAAGTTCTTGTCCAAGGCTGTGCTTCTCCCATCAGCCAATTCCGTACTCAAAGCACACTCCTTATTTTACTTCTTATTTTTCCTCACAGTAAATATGAAGAGCTCACTCTGTTGAACCTGCACTTTACAGCATTCACACACACACACACACACACACACACACACACACACAAATGAAGTCATAATTTAGTAGAGTTGGAGTTTAACACCTAAGGGAAATGCACTGATGAACTTTAAAAGCACTGTGGCCTTTTACGCTTGGCAACGTTGCGATGAAGTATAGCGTTTCTCAAAGGTTCCTTAAACACTGAAGGGTTCATACCTTCCTATAGAGCCTGAACTTCATAGGAAAACACTATGATTCTATGGTTAACGATTCCCCAGTGTAACAACCCAAAGAAACCTTCTTTGGGTTCTAAATTTAACCCTTCCAAGAGCGTAAGATGGAAAAGCATTTGCATCCTCAAGAGTCGAGTCTCTTCCACTCCACTTCAGGCCTCTATACACTGCCCTCATGAACTCTCCAAAGTTCACACACTTCCTGAACTTTATAAACTCCCCTGCTTCCAGTTTGGCGTTAAATGAAGCCAATGATATGGCAATAAACAGATTGCTGTAGTCTATAAGTCGGCTGTGTTAAACTCGGCCCTCAGGACCTGGTCGTAGAGAGCGACTTTGCTGTTTATTAGTCCCTCAATAGCTGTATGTAGCGGTTCAATAGCAGATCACAGTCATTTTGACTTAAACGCCGGTACACTAAGCCCTCTCCTCCCTGCACGAGTGCAGCACTTACAATGAAAAGAATTTAAGTCATTTGCTCTAAGTAGCCATAATCAGATTTGGGGCTCGTTTCATGTAATGCTTGCTCTGGGCTGCTGATGATCTACAGCTGACCGCACACTGAACTGGGGATGAGGTTTGTGGAGTTTGGAAACATATTAGGGAGGAGAATGGATCGTGCTGTTGGATGGGTGTTGTTCCAGAACAAGAACCAGGATGCGTACGGACTTCATCCCGAACTCGATTTCACCATTACAGTTTGACGAACTTCCCAAAAGATACACAATGTTAAAGTGAAGGATGATGAGACTGGATGTTCCTCTGGATAGATCACGGCCCGTTCGATGCAATGGCACCATTTCAAATGCTAAGACATCCTTAAAAACCTGAATTGGAAAGCAGAGAAGAAGACTGGATTTTCAAAAAGCAGAAATGATCAACACAGGGCGGCTGTGGCTCAGTCGGTAGAGCGGGTTGTCCACTAATCCACTAATCGTAGGGTTGGTGGTTGGAATCCCGGCACGGGTGATCCCATGCCGAAGTGTCCTTGGGCAAGACACTGAACCCTAAGTTGCCCCCGATGGCAAGCTAGCACCTTGCATGCAGCTCTGCTCCCATTGGTGTGTGAGTGTGTCTCATTTGTAAGTCGCTTTGGATAAAAGCGTCTGCTAAATAAATAAATGTAAATGTAACAGACCTGCTCCGAAAGCGAAGAAAAAGCTCTTGTCGGGATTCTCCTCTAGCAGTGCTTTGACCCTCTTGCCCATCCTCTCATTGCGCTTGTAGATGAGCTCCTGACGGAAGTAGCTGTCGATCTCCTGAGCCGTGATCTGTTCACTCGGAGGCAGAGTGACGTTGTTGAAGTTGGGCACCTGAAATGAAACAAACAAACAAATAAAAATTCATCGAGAAGAGTTTTACACTGTGGTTTCAGGCTGTATTCTTTTTTTTTTTTTAGATGTTTATGTGCTGATGGTTTGTAGCGGATGCCACGTCTGTGTGTGTACCTGTGAAGTGTCATGGTTGAATATGATCGAGTTGAGATCTCCACAGTTGTAGTGCTTAATGAGATCCTCGGTGGTGTAGGGGACCTGCAGACTCCCGGCCCGGAGACTCTCCTGCTGGAGCAGCGTCTGATTGAGGGCAAAAATCACCTAAAACGGACATCAAGGGTAAACAAACCAGGACACGTCATCAGAGACAGCAATCTGTTTGCAATATGCAGGAAGTGATTCAATGATTTCGGGTGTTAAATAAATCTACAGCACGTCGCCTTGAAAACGTATTCTTTTTGCGCGTTAACCTGTAAATCCGCGTAAGATCTTTACCTCAACTCCTTCACCCCGACGAAAATATCTGGAATATTCCAAAAGCCACATATTCAACAGGAACTTTTGCATCATCTTAAAAGAGAACACGGGAAGAAGAAGCCGTCGACATGGTGATGTGATGCTGAATGAAGACGTCACGTCGAACTTCGAAGGTTCAAACTTATTTATTTATTTATTTATTTGGCGAAATTATAGCCTGCACGCAAAAGAATGATTTAAATAAAAGTTAATTTGACGTCAATCTTAATTAGCATGGATGCTAGTTAACCACATTTTTTTTGTGTGTATTTGCTAATTTTACGCGGAATAAACATCAAACAACACTCATTTATTAGATTTAATTGTCGAGCGACGATTGAAACGAACTTTTGTTCGAGTTATAAGTGAGTTAAACGGCACTCATCATTGGACAAGTTGTTTCTTAGCGATAGATGATCGACTATTGTATAAATATCGTCTCTATACGTTTACATTTATTCATTCAGCAGATGCTTTTATCCAAAGCGACTTACAAATGAGGCACACTCACACACCAATGGTAGCAGAGCTGCATGCAAGGTGCTAGCTTGCCATCGGGGGCAACTTAGGGTTCAGTGTCTTGCCCAAGGACACTTCGGCATGGGATCACCCGGGCCGGGATTCAAACCACCAACCCTACGATTAGTGGATTAGTGGACAACCCGCTCTACCGACTGAGCCCCAGCCGCCCTCTATAGTAACAAGTGTTTACGCAATCAAGCACTGGAGACCAATAACGGAGAATTCAATGTAAAATACTACAGTATGTCTCTCATAGCGCTGTTCCACTCATGAAGTTCTGCACTTCCCAAGCTCAAGCATCTGCTTCTCGGTCAGCAAAATTGTTCGGGTCCTGGTGCCAGAACGCTGCTGGTCTGGAACCAGGAACCGGAGACGTCAGGAGCTTGGAGGCATCCTCATTACAAGTTATTTCCATGATGGACTTTAGAATAAAATATGAACAACAAAGAAAAATTGAAAAACGCTTGATGAAAAATGATAAATAATAACTGGGCGTATTCCCAAATTGAGGCCAGCATTCCCGGGTTGGACTCTGGAATACTGCCCCAGAATAAAAGCGATAAAGTACGCACGTCTTATCTTAGTGTACGGAATGACAAAAACGTGACGGGAAAATGTGTTTTCAATTCTAGAAGCACAACTCGTAAAATCCTTGTTATTTTTACGCAATTCATTAGTCAATCCTCACATCGGTTTACGTAACGCTCAAACATTTCCAGATTGTCATGTCACGTCGACCTGCAGAAAAAAACCGCGATTCATCTTCAATCACGATCGCAGAAAAAGCAACAATCAGCATTCGCGGTTTTGTTTAGCGCCTTTCGTATTTACGCTAAGGAATGAGCTAAGATTTAAACAGTATTCGTTTCTCGCACTTCTTTTCTCGATCCAAACTCAGCCCGGGAACAAAAGCTCTCCCCCTTTCTCTCTGCTCTTTCTTTTGGTCTCTCTCTCTCTCTCTCTCTCTCTCTCTCTCAGTCCGTTTCCAAAAAACAAAGTGCTAACATCAGGGAGTCTACTCCGAGATCAAAGGCAGCGTGCTGCTTTTCTTTCAATTAGTTCTACTTCTCTTCTTTTTGTTGGTCCTGTTTCAGGAGCTCGCTCTTGTCTCACCATGAAATTCTCCTGTGTTTACCCACTGGCCCAGCAATGTGCCCACAGCTCCTGATTACACACACACACACACACACACACACACACAAACCACTTTCTTTAGATCGCTCTCAATAGTGCTCCCTTCAACCAAATAACAAGTTTATTTGTTTCTCAACGGGGAAAAATCAATCACACCGCCGGCCTCCTCCGTGAACAACGCCGCACTGTGGAGCTTTCAGCTTCAGCATGAATTTAAGAGAGTTCTCGTTACGCTCTCTCTCTCTCTTTCTCTCTCTCACACACACACATTCGTTCCTTCTCTCTCACGCACACTCCGGTTGCGGAAGGACTCTTTTCATGTCGTGTGATGACACTCTCTGGCCCTGGCGGCCATTGTTTCAGGGTCTCGTCCAGGCCAGAGGGCGGCAGATGCCTTCTCATCTGGGACAAAGAGCCAGCTCTCCCCCTCCAGTCGTCCTCTCCTCTCTCGTCACTTTCATCCCTCGCTCATCAAAGCATCCTGCTCTGCATTTGAAAGAGGGCCGGCTTTATGCCACTCAAATTAGCCTATCGCCACCCCGCCGACCACAAAAAAAAAAAAAAAAAAAAAAAAAAAAAAAACTTTTCCCATCTGCTCCGGGTGCCGAGCCTCTTTCAGCATCTTAAATCACGGGTGGGGAAGTGGAGAGGGGTTGGGGTGGGGGTGGGCGTGGGGGTGGTCGGGTCACTCTCTTAGAGAATGAAGGAGTGAAAGAAAGGAAAAGTGTGTGGGGGAGAGTGGGAGTGGGGAGAGCGAGACGGAGTAGAAGAAGAGGGTTTGAACTGAGTGAATTACATTTCTTCCTGTGATCTGCCTCGATGGGTTCATTTATGCGTGCACACACACACACACACACACACACACACACAAACGCATGTATAAACACCCGTGGCACCAAATATCAAAGAATGGTGGGTCTATGAAAGTCAATAATTCTTTGTAATGGAAATCGCTACTTCTCCGAGGAAAGAGAAAGCAAACAAGTAAGTAAGTAAGCAAATATAACTTCAACTTACTTGCATTCCCCCAAAGAAGAAAAACAATACAAGAACAAAATCTGAAAACACAGTAATGAAACAGCCACAGACAGAATTGATATATATATATATATATATGTGTGTGTGTGTGTGTGTGGATTTTATGTTGAGACTTGAGAACAGCAAATATAGAAGCACCTTCTCCGTGCACCGACCGATGTTTCGCAAAATCACCAACTAATGCGCAACTGTACATTGCGTGCTTGAACAGTAATAAACGAATAGTATGTTTGCCTTGCACCTCCAGGGTTGGGGGTTCAAACCATGCGTATGTGGAGTTTGGATGTTCTCCCTGTGCTTTGGGGGTTTCCTCCAAATACTCCAGTTTCCTCCCCCAGTCCAAAGACATGCACGGTAGGCTGATTGGCATGTCCAAATTGTCTGTAGTGTGTGAATGTGCCCTGCAATGGGTTGGCACCCTATCCAAGGTGTCCCTCTGAGGATCCAGGCTCCCCGTGACCCTGTGTAGGATAAGCGGGATGGAGGGATGGATGGATGGATGGATGGATGGATGGAGGGATGGATTCAAACATGGCCTGATAGACTGCCGTTAAATCTCACTCTGAAACGTCGATGTAGTCCCAGTACTGCTCTTGGTCACTCTTGATCGTGACTGTAGAACGACAAGAAGCAGCAAGTTATAGTGATGTAAACCCAACTGGAGCATTGAAAACAAATAATAACCCCGTCATCTCGGTGTATTATTGTTGCCGGAGCTGATGGAGAGAGTGATCAGAAACAGATGAGTGTGCTCATGAGTCATGCCGGAACAAACACCGTGAGCACGGAATGAATGGGTCGCTTTCACCTGTTCAGTCTTGTGGAATATGAGGGAGTCGGTGCGAATGCATTAAGAGTAACTGAGGGAAGGTTAGCGGAGCAGGTCGACCCGTCAGCGTGTTTAGTTTCCAACATGGCAGTATGTCAGGCTGTGTAATTCGTGCTTAGCGGGTTTTTATTTTGGGTTTGACATGCACCACACGGTGACTCCAGGAGGCAGGCCATTCAACATACTTGGCCGAACACCAAGACTAAAGACTTGAAGACTTCCATATCTCTATCTTGGACGAAAAAGGTATAGATGTTATCGGGGAAACTCAAGACTTGCATGCTTTGAGCGAACACAATGCCACTTTAATGGGCATGCAATCCTTTTCAGATGCACAGAGATGGCTTGAGTGCCAGACGTCTTAATGGAAGAGGTTCAAGGTGTGCTGTTCGTTCAGGGTCACACTTTCGATTTCGCGTATTTGCTGCTCACGCTCAGTCGAACCCGGCTCGGTCCTGACAAGACGAGCTCTTCTTATGTCTCAGATCATATCATTGTTACTGAGAAACCCCAACCAAATTTCCTGCACTAGTATTGGCACGCTGATGACTGATTGCTGTGTCCCCTCATACACCAATGTCTCCACTGATGGACAGTGTCACACTTCCGTGCTAATGGTCTCTCTCTCTCTCTCTCTCTCTCTCTCTCTCGCTCTTGCTCTCGTCCGGTCAGGATTGCAAACAAGTAGGGAAAAGTCTCATGCATGCAATGCCACTGACATCATCCATGCAAGGATTTCCCCCGATGCCACCACCGGATTTTTGTGGTCACCCCAAGATCATGAAAAGGATCGTGAAGTATAATGTCCTGAACATTTCTCGTTCACAATAAAAAAAAAAAAAAAAACCAACATATTGGCGCTGAGGTAAACATTTAAGCAGACAAGCGGCGCTCAAGTTTTGCAGCCTGTTCGCTCAGGCGAGAAATGTTAAAAGTATGGAAGAGGGCTAATTTAAACCAGACCCATGAGAATAGGAAGGGAGGATAAAAGAAAATAACTTGGGAAGAAATAAGTGAGAGAGACAGGGAACCAGTCTTCCGTTGAGGACTTCGGTTATTTATTATACACTTTATGTGATAGTACAGGTTAAAGATTAACTTGTGGGTGGGGTGGGGTGTGGTGACCGGGGGGGGCGTTTTATAAGCTGGGAGTTTGTTATTGAGTAGGGGTGAATACTTCACTCATTCAAGCGTGACTTCTTTTTACAGTAGTGACCTTTTGTAACATCTTGGCACAATGGCTAGTTTCAAAAATTACCATTGATGGAGTTATAACCATAATTTGGCGAGCTGCAGTCTGTCGTTATTCTTTCCTGGACTTGCTTCAGCATGCTATAGCTGATGGCCGCTTGTCCGTCTTCTGATGGACAGCTTCACACCCCCATACTAATGCGCTTACTTGATTTACTCAAAAGAGCATTAACCGCTTTCTCATGACATTGGCCTTTGGCACAATATTTCCTTATTAGGTCTGATGAGAACTTTATTGCTGTTTTCTTTTTCTGTAAAAAACAACAAAAACATTATTTGCCCAGAATGTTGCTTGACAAGCAGCGCTCATGCTCCTCCAAGGTCAGCCTAGAAGCCAAAACCCACAATCCCACCCAAGCAGCAGAAAGAAAGCTGAGAAACCAGCGCCTTAACCATCCTCTTGTCCAAGTGGGATGATATAAAAAGATGGACGACCGTGCCTGTAATCCTGGATGTGATCTCCGGTGTTCTCAGATACATCTCCATTTATTCCTTTGGCAGACACTTTTACTCCAAGCGAGGCAGAATCTAGTCCAAGTTTATAGCTTGGATTAGCAGCTGAAGGTTTAAGGTCTTGCCCAAGAGCCCAACCGTGATTCTCTGGCAGTCTAGAGAACTTTCCAGACCACTTAACTCTTTCAGAAAGTGCACATCATCAGAAAACCAGACTATGGTCTGCTTGCCAATCAGATGATTTGGTTGATCATGAACAAGACGGTCCAATTGGCCAAAAGAGTCATAAATTGCCACTTTATACGCCAACAACAACAATGGTGGATGAAAACCGAGCTATATGTTCAATTCGATTCAATTTGATCTGTAAAGAGACTCTCCAGAGTGAGGAAACGGTGAGGAAAAACTCCCTGAGATGACACGAGGAAGAAACCTTGAGAAGAACTCAAAGACTCAAAAGGGAGCTAATCCTCTTCTGGGTGACACCAGATAGCTGGATTATAAATAATTACTCTTCTAAAACGGTGTATTATAAAGTCAAACAGTATTAAGTGTTTTGAGAAGATGTATCGTATTAACAGCAAGGATGTTTTATTTTTTTATGATTACGGCAGCAGCTCTTAGGGACAAGTCTGCTGTATCAAGGTGCTGAGATAATCCACTGAAGAAACCCCGAGACTTCAGTTAGAAGACCGGAGGAAACAGTTTGACAGGGATGGTACCCAGAACCTAGATCTACATCTAAAGACAATGTGTAATCATGTCTGATCTGGGCTTTTGATTTAGATCTGTTATTACACTTTAAAAGAGCTCCAGATCGAGCGAGCAGTGAAAGCATCAGATCGTTTCCTGAAGTGCACGGAGCACTCAGTCTTTCAACAGCAGGTTCTCTTCTGGACCTGAAAAGACAGACCTGTCATCAATGTGTGTCTGATGGAGCCTGGCTTACACACATACACACACACACACACACACACACTAGTGTAGGTCAGACAGGGTTTGCTATCTTAGTGGAGTTTGTGCTTTGATCCTCCAGACACTCTGCAGGTCCTGCCTCCGTGAGCTGACCCGTGCATTCCACTGGAAAATGCTGATGGCACCAGGCTGCCTGGATTACTGGAGTAGTGTATACACACACACACACACACACACACACACACACACACACACGCATACACACACACTCAATCACCAGTCATCATTATACTCCAGCAACCTTCTTTTTAGAAATCGAGGCACATTAGCTGGAGGCCGAAAGGCAGAAATCGTGTAAGTGTAGCACAATTCAGGCTTTATATTACAACAATATTATCTTTTTATCTATTAAAACATATCTAATATTATTAGTAGATTAGATCATAAAACATACATAAAGTACTTAGCTAGTGAAAATAGGTTTAGACACTAATTAATACAATTAGGTGTGTCACACAGAGGACCTGGACATTTTGTTAGGAGACATGGCATCATGGACTTTTATCAAATATCAACAGATATTAAATGAAAACCTGACTGCTTCTGTCAGAAAAATTTAAATCGGCCGACAATGATCCAAAACATACATCAAAATCAACACAAAAATGGTTTACTGACCACAAAACCAAGGTCCTGCCATGGCCAGGCCAGTCCCCTGACTTGGAGCATTAGCATCATAGTAACATCACATGTTAGGAGGTGTGGCTGTTTGTGCCTATCAGTCCTAGTCGGAGGCATGGCCATTGTCCTGTCAGTCCCAGTTGGAGGTGAGAGCTTTGTGTCTGTCAATCACAGTAGGAGGAATGGTCTTTGTGCCTGTCAGTCCTAATAGGAGGGGTGGCCTTGATGCCTGTCAGTTCTAATAAGAGGGGTGGCCTTGATTCTTATCAGACCTAGTAGGAGGAGTGGACTTGATGCCTGTCAGTCCTAGTAGGAGAGGTGGCCTTGATTCCTATCAGTCCTAGTAGAAGGTGTGGCCTTTTTGTCTGTCAATCCTTGTAGGAGGCATGGCCATGATGCCTGTCAATCCTAGTAGGAGGTTTGGCCCTGATGCCTGTCAGTCCTACTAGGAGGTGTGGCCTTGATGCCTGTAAGTCCTAGTTGGAGATGTGGCCTTTTTGTCTGTCAATCCTTGTAGGAGGCGTGGCCCTGATGCCTGTCAGTCCTAGTAGGAGGTGTTACCTTGATGCCTGTCAGTCCAAGTAGGAGGTGTGTCAATCCTAGTAAGAGGCGTGGCCCTGATGTCTGTCAGTCCTAGTAGGAGGTGTGGCTTTGATGCCTGTCAGACATAATAGGATGGTGGCCTTGGTTCCTATCAGGATCTATGGTGTTTATGTACGGCAGTCTCAGTGGAAGAGTCATGATTTCTCTACAATAACACGGTACGTTTTCCGTTGAAATCAAAATGTTCACACTAAAGTTAAACAGAGAATTAAATCGTATTGAAATGAATGAGTCGGAATCTTTGGTCACATATGAAGAGTCACAACAAACCATCTTGGAAGGGCAAAACACCCCTCGAGACCCCAGCAATCTACTTCCTTGTGCAACCCAGGCTGATCTACAGAGAGTCAAAAGTGGGCGTGGTCTTCGATCGGACCACAGAAAAGAGACTGCGAATTTGCAGTCAGGAAGTGAGATCATTACAGGAAGTATCAGCCAGCTCATCTGTCTGTCTGCCAATCAGAACAATTGGTTAGTGCACAGAATCCAAAATGTTGTTTGACAAGCTCTTCAGTGCCACGAGCTAACGGCTTCTTCAAGAGTGTTGTATTATGTTAAATGAGTACGGACTGCGGCTTTCGGTCTGCCAGTGCCACTTATCCATCCGAACCTCAGCACATTCCCACTCACCGTACCTATTTCACATGCAGACACACTCATACACATACCTGCACACAAAACTACCTTTCTGTTACATCTCGCTCATACTTTAAAGGGCCTTCATGCTCAACCAAATATTTAACCTGTCAGGGGAAATCAGTATCAAATACAAAAGCATGGCGGCCTCACCCAGCCCACATCGGTCAATCACGCTGTAGCGTGCCAGGGATTGTGGGAAAGCCGTATAAAGGTGTTGGTCACTGACAAAACCTCTAGTGTTTTATTTCCACAACCTAAATTTGGTCCAGACTGAACAGAGAAACACAGAGCAGCAGAGGAAGTTTAATAAAAACAAGCAAAAATAGAATAAAAATACTAAAACCAGTGGTAGCCCACAACATCATGAAAGCCATGAATACCAAACATGACACAAAGGTGGAAAAAACCAACATCATTAGCATTACTTTAGCACACCTAGATATTTAGCTGGCTAACTAATAAAGCTAGCGATTTAAATTTGCTTCAAGTAGCTAAACTGTTAAGCAGTTAAATTGTTGTTTTTTTTAAATAAATGATTAACAAAAGATTTATTTTCATGTTGAATAAAGCTTTGTCTGAACATAGCTTAATGTAGCTAATCCTAGCTAGCTACTGAAGATTTGAGAGTATAGGTTGATGACAGCGTGCTAGCTAGCTGCAAAATCATTACGGATTCCAAACCTCGGATAAACTTTTAGCTCTCTTAGGTGGAACGGTACACATTTTAGGTAGACATATTCATCTCTCTCTCTCTCTCTCTCTCTCTCTCTCTCTCTCTCTCTCTCCCTCTCTCTCTCTCTATTTAATTTAATTTTTGAAAACATCAGACGCTAATGTCCTGGAGCACTTTCGATGTCAGAAACCTTTACAGTAGTGTACTTGGAAAAAATAAAACCCCTCACAAAAAAACTACTACACGAACAGCTAGCTCAAAGTGGCTAATCCTTGCTAGCTCGCTTAATAAAACACTGATGTTAACTCATTTTGCTTGCCAGAAATTCAGCAAACCTCTCAAAAACTACAAGTTATATAAAAAATTCTAGCCAGCTTGAATGTTCAGCAAATGCTTTGTTAATATTCTCACAGATTCTGTGTTCATCCAAAATTCGTCAATTCCTTGCCGTTCTCGCACATTAAAAACGAGAAATCTCTAACGCGCTGTGTCCGCAGTTAGCTTAAAGTGGCTAATCCATCCTAGCTAATACAATATGAAGTTAAACCTTTTAAGACAGTCTGCAAGCCAGAAAGTCACGTGCCGAGTGCTTTGAGAAATCTTATTCTGTCCTGTTTCTGCTTAATGTATTTGCCTCCCACCTTAATACGGTCAAGTTCCGCCTTAACGTTGTTGTGCTTATCTTTTGTTTACTCAGTAAAAAGAAAGGACATTCAACTGGTCGTGCAAACAAGATTAGCTGCTACGCACACATAAAGGATCAAATTCTCCAACAATATACAACCCGACATCAACCTTTTGTCTCGAGCAACTGCGGCTTTTCACTTTGCAGCGCACTCCTGTGATGAAAACGTACGCATGGAGATGCTTGAAAAAGAAATTGCAACATGCGTAGTGGAAAAAATGTGCGGAGAACCTCTTCGTAACCACGCCCACCCCTCGGATGCAGACACACATGCGGTGTAAAACGATCAGCCCTCGGCGGTTTCTCCACCAACTGCAAAACTAATGTAGACATCGCCGAGCTGCCTGCCTAGCAAACCGCTAATGCCACTCAACAGCGCATAAATACAGGGCTGACACACACACACACACACACACACACACACACATACACAGGCAGATATGCCCAGAGCTTAGCTAGCCACTGGATTCTGGTCATACTTTAAAACACACTTGAAACAGTTGTAGTATAAATCCACAGGAACCAAGGGAGCCTGGCAAGCACTAGTGCTTTATGGAAATGTATTTAAAAAAACGAGCTCACATGTGCTTAAATCAAACGACATGCAAGAGTCGCGAAAATGTGTGGCACGAATAAGGAAAAGACAGATGTGGTAAAGGTAGCAGCAGGAGGACTGACTGAGTGAGAGAGAGAGAGTGAGAGGAGAGAACAGAGGGCTTCTTGTCGTTGAGTTTCTGCAGCTTTTTATGAGGTCGGCACATTGAGGCAGACAAAAAAAAAAAAAAATCCCCCCATCCCCAAAGACAAACACACTCTGGGTGTAAATGACCCCGAAAACACCCGCCGTTTCATCTGGGCGTGTGGAATTCTCTCCGAGCCAGGACAAAAAGTAAACAATACAGGGAGGGTAGTGCAGGGGTGTGTGTGTGTGTGTGTGGGGGGG